>RDPX01000264.1:1260083-1324868 GCA_003991215.1 Morbakka virulenta
GCTGGCTGGCTGATGGATGGATGGATGGATGGATGGATGGATGGATGGATGGATGGATGGATGGATGGATGGATGGATGGATGGATGGATGGATGGAGTGTTATTTGTGTGTTATCTGGAGGTCATCTGGAAGTTGCCTTGAAATAGAGCACCCACCTTTTCTTTTTTGTACACATCCGTGCTGTAGCTGTCTTCCTTGTTAGAAGGATAATCTCTGTTTCATGTAAGAAAAATTACTCTTCATATTTCACTCCTTTCTAATTAATTTATTAAAACCAAGTGGCAGCGAGTTAAGTTGCCAACCTAGCCCTTGAAATTAAACAAAAAAAATATTGGTTGATTCCAAATGCCTTTGGAGTGTTCCTGGTAACTCTAGAACACAAGTCGAATCAAGGCCTTAAGGTGATAACCTGAAAAGGAAAGCAAAACAGAACACACCAACAAAACAACAAAGTGTCAAAGCGTCTTTTTATAATACTCACTTGAGTATTTGCGGGTGTACACACAGACTGTGTAATACCTCTAAGGCTAGTGCTCTTTGCCAAAGCGGCTTATCAGCACCAAGAAACTTGACAAGAAGCGACAAAAAAATTTCACATTCTGTAACCTGAAAAAGAAAAGCGACAATGCTGATGATGGTATTGATGAATTGATGAATTGATAAGTTTAATAAGTTTAATATATTTATATATTTACATGTATATACATAAGGTAAAACACCTAAAAAAAATTAAAATTTCGATCATCAGGACTGGTCGAAATATCGTGAAACTATTAGCTGCAAGCATAGTTCTTATTTTTCGTGTTTTACCTTATGTATTTTGCTCTGCTTTATGCATTGAGCACTTTTTGATACGAATACACATATATATATATATGATTGTCACACACACACACATATATATAAAAAAGATGTAATAAGTTGGAAAGAATAAAAAAACTACACTATCCATTTCGACAAGCCTGTTTCGTGGTTTTACTCACTCGTCAGGAAATGTACATATATATATCATCATCATCATCAAAGCAGGTGGTGGTCTTTAAAAGAACATAAATTTCAACAAGAAAGACATTTTGTATGATGAGACAAGCTTTCGTATATTAACTTCGTCAGGTCTGGTCTATATTCACAATGTAGGCGTATATAAAGTAGTATAAAATTACATGAGCATAAAAATTACAATGGGGGTAATTTATTTACAGTCCCTTGATAAAATAAAAATTTTAAAATATAATAGAAAACCAAAATGTGTGTAACAAAGTTAAACATAAATGGTAAAAACAATAAAAGTTTGAGGTCACAGGAGAGTATTAAGTGTAAAGTACAAAAATCATATTAATAATAAATACTAGATCACACTTAAACAGTGTGATTTGAGCGTGCAAAAAACTTTACCTAGCAAGTGAGGAAAGGGTACAGAAAGAAACAAAAGTACGGAATTGAGAAAATTGTGTACAAGTCATCAAAATCTCAAAAAGTACCAAAACGAATTTGAAAAAACAAATTTGACAAAAGAAACCAAAAATGTGCCAACTGGAACTATGCAAAAGCAAAAGCCCAGACCTCTCAACGAACGATATACACGTTCAGAAAGGCGCAAAATAGCGAAGCAGCATAAATGGTTTCTAAAAATACAAACCAAAGATCCACTTAATACAACGGAACCCTTTTGTTACTTAATCCTGAGGGTGTAAAAGTTTGCAAAATATATGATAGGATTCCCACGTCCTAAGTTGACTTTCAGAAATAGAAGAATCAATGACCTGAAAATTCCAATCTTCCATCCCATAATGGTCCCCCTGTGAAAAATGTTCCCAGAGATGTGCTTGTGGTACTTTTTTGCCCACGTTAAGGGACCCTTTCCTTTTCTTTCCTGATATTAACTGAAATGACTTGTATAATTATTAAGCCTAGTTCGAAAAGGTGTAATAGTACTACCAATAAAAATTTTCTTAAACGTTTTACAGGTAAGTTTATATACTACATAACTAGAGTTACAATTAATCACCTTTCCTTAAAAATGTTGTTTACTACGATCAAAATTAAAACCTGTATTTCAGACCTCTAAAAAACTGCAAAGTTCACATATGGGATGATTAAATTGCTTACAACTCCCTGTGGCAGAGTTAGTATCACTAAGTTTAGACCTAACTGTTCAGAAGGGCACAGTGGATATTAGACTGCAAGTTGAGTCATGCATCCTTGCATAACTGTGAACCAATTAAGTTAATACCCTGTGTGGGAGGGCAGACTGCTTTGTAAATATTTTGATGTTTTGGAAGTGGGTGGTACAGTGAATGTAATTAAAATTGTGAAACTTGTTATTATAGTGAGTGGGCAATTTTAGTGTTTTTTATCTATGTGGGGGTGTTTGTGTGGGACAATTTGTTGACACTTGTAAACATATGATTGCATAAATTGAGCTGAGATGCAAGAGAAATATCAGTTGAGTTATGATGAACTATTGACTAGTCATCTTGACTCTTGTATGAGTTTTTGCCTTATATCCTCGGCAACAAAACTGGTAGCAGAGAGTGGTTACTCCTAGCGGCATGGGAGGAAGAAAGAAAAAAACAACAAAGAAGACCAAACAACAGCCTGTTGATCACGAAGAGAACGTCACTCAAAGATTAGTGGCAGCCAAGAGCAAGAAAGCCACTGGGAAAGCTCTTTTCACCAAAGCCAGACTAAAGCAACTCAGCCTCCTGGTAAGTGATGCAACCAACGAGATGATATCGCTGAAGCACGAAGCAGGCTCCAGACTGCTGAGGAGAAAGTCCAAAAAGATCTCCAACAGCTTACCCTGATGTTCGCCGAGATGATGGATTTTGATAGAGTTGATCGTATCACTCAGGAAATTGAGAAAATCAGTGAGGACCTTCGCTCCACTGATGTCAGAGCACAGGAATATCTTGATGCACTGCGTGATGAGCTGGCAAGCCATGGATCAAGAATCAGTCGAGGATCAAGGATCAGTTGTGGGTCAAGAATCAGTTGTGGGTCAAGAATCAGTCATGGGTCAAGAACAACCCAACGATCAAGAATAGATCACGTGGAGCAGTGGTGTCGCTCAAGTGAAGAAGCAAGAAGAAAGGAGCTTGCCAAAGAGAGAAAAGCAGCCGAAATAGAGGAGCAGCAAAGACAGCTCGACAGCTGTCTTTGCTGCAAGAGGCGCTGAAGCAACTGGATGTTTCATCTACCAGAGATGATGATGATGATCAATCTGAGAATGGCAATCAATCTGTGCAATCAAATCTTCCATCCGTTCGTGCCATAGAAGCTGTGGGTGAGTCCGACAATCACTACAATGAGGCTGATGAAATACACGGGCCAATCCTAACCGATGGGATGGAAAACCTGCATCATGGCAACCTGGCAGTGGCAAGGGATCTTGTGAGTAAAACTACTCAAGAACCAGAGATGACTTGGCAACCTTCTGTATTGCAACCTGGCAAGGGGGATGGTGCTACTGATCCAGAAGATGAGAAGCGACATCCGTCTACAACCAAGAGGACAGCACCTAGCAGGAGTGTCTAAGTCGTCAACCTGATGGAGACCAGTCGGAGAGATGAGCTGGGAAATGGTTCACTTCATCTGAAGGTGCAGAAGAAGTTAATTCAGACGATGCTTACAGGGTATCAGCGATGGACATTCGATCACAAGAAGAAAGATGGATTGGAGGCATTACGGGAGTGGAAATACGAGAGGCCGAGTTCCTGACGGTGGCAGCAGAAACTATCTGTGGTGTTGGCAATCGCAGCAGGGATCACCAGCAAACAATGTTTGGAGACTCTGGACCGTCATTGTACCTTCAGAGACAGGGCTGCAGGATCTGTGTGCAAACACGTTTTGCAGCACTGGAAAACTGCAAAGGCTCTACGACTTTGCTTTCGCTGTCTGGATCTGAAACACCATGGTGTCAACTGCCGAAAGACAAGAATCTGTGGTGTGAATGGATGTCAAGACAACCATCATCGACTGCTTCACGAGGATGGGTGGAGGAGAGATTTTCACAAGGATCAACCTACTGGTATTCGAGAGGGTGATTCAAAAACCCAGGCCAACAAGGCGTCCACAGAACTCAGGTCTCCCCCTGAACAATCAATGACTGCCTCAGACATCGGAGATGAGCCGGTCACAGCTTTGCACACCATACCAATAATTCTGCAAAATGGAAAGAAGAAACTCAAAGTGAATGCATTACTGGATGATGCCATTACCAAAACATACCTGAATGTGGAGCTTGGCCTTCACAGACCAGTGGAACTCGTTTCTGTGAGCACTCTGAATGGACACATCAAATCTCTTTCTTCCATGACAGTCAACTTTGACCTGGTTGGTTTGGATGGAAAGTCAACACAGCATAAATGCATATACAACAAATCATGTGACTGAAAACTTGAGACCGATCGACTGGTTTGTGAAAGCAGGGGATTACGATCATCTGAAGAATATTCCATTCCCGAAGTTGGGCAACTGAGGCAAAGTGGATATTCTGATCGGAGTGGATCATGAGGAGCTTCACATTTCACTGAAGGAGGTCAGAGGAAACGCAAGGCAGCCAGTTGCTCGACTCACACCTCTTGAATAGACTTGTTGGACGCCTGCAGCAAGGAAGCATGCAGCCTAATTCGACCAACTTCAAGAACACATTCTTTCTTGGTTGTGTATGGAGTGATTTGCATCATGCATTAGAACTATTTTGGGAAATTGAAGATTTGAAAGACATAACGGGCAACCAGCAACTAACACCTGATGAGAAGGATGCTCTTCAAGTTGTATGGCAATCTCTCACGTTCGACAAAGGGAGGTATGAAGTCGCCATGCCATGGAAATACAATCCAGACAACCTTCCTAACAACTACGATGTGGCTCTGAGCAGACTGCACAGTAGGGAGAGGCAGCTCATGAAGAACATGAGTCTCAAAGCAGCATATGAGGCAGTCATTGAAGATTATATTAAAAAGGATATGTCTCAAAGATTACCAACGATGACATTGTAAATAATCAGGCATAGTTTCTACCGCACTTTGTCATTAGCAGACCAGACAAAGAAACAACAAAGACAAGAGTTGTATTCGATGGATCAGCCACATGTGCTGGAGTCTCCCTCAATGACTACATGCATCCTGGGCCAAAGCTGCAGAAGGATCTGATGGAGGTGTTGATCTGCTTCAGGAGGTATCCTGTTGCTCTAGTCTGCGATGTTGCAGAGATGTATCTGCAAATTGGGATAGCACCAAAAGACCGCAAGTATCACTGCTTCTTGTGGCAGGCAGTGGATCAGTCCCCCCAGACATATATCAATTTAACTGCTTGGTTTTTGGGGTTAACTCTTGCCCCTTTCTAGCACAATTTGTCACGCAACATCATGCACAATTGAAGGGGGAGGACATGCCGAAACCTGCTGAAACAAGTCTGCACTCAACTTACATGGATGACAGCATGGATTCGACAACAACTGATTCTGATGCAATTCTCCTACACCAACAATTATCAGAGCTCTGGGCATCCGCTGGCATGCATGCTCGGAAATGGATATCCAATTCGAAAACAGTCCTTGCAGCCATACCAGAAGAGGATTGTGCTAAAAATGTGGATTTGAGCAATGGAGTTCTACCATCAACAAAGACTTTGGGTGTCTTGTGGGAAGCAGATCAAGATACCTTCACATTTAAAGTGAGAATGCCAGAACCCCACAAGGCCATCACGAAAAGAAACTTCCTGAGTCGCATTGGTACACTTTTCAACCCCATCGGCTTGACATCACCTTTCGTCATTAGAGCGAAGATCATTCTGCAGGACATCTGGTTGGCGCGTATTGACTGGGATGAACCACTAGGAGGAGACTCACTGAGAAAAATTGAAGTCTGGTACAGAGAGTTGGCAGATCTATCTACAATCAAAGTACCAAGATGTCTGCAGCAGCTAACAAATGAAGTTAAGGAAATATCCCTGCATTTCTTCAGTGATGCTTCAAGTGATGCCTATGTGACAGTGGGATATATATGATTGCTTTACGACGACGGACAAATTGACGTGAATCTTGTTTAATCAAAGTCAAAGGTGGCTCCACTCTCAGCAGTCAGCATCCCGCGTCTTGAGCAGCTTGGAGCAGTAATGAGTGCCTATTTGGCTGAGAAAGTGCAGAGGTGTATAAACATTGACCAAGCAAAGATATTTTACTGAACAGATAGCATGACAGTTCTGTGGTGGATTGGACTTCGAAGCAGATCACTAAAGACATTTGTAGCCAATCGAGTGGCGAAAATACAGCGGCAGACTCAGCTGACCAACTGGAGACATGTTGTATCAAAACAGAACCGTGCGGATTTGGCAAGCAAAGGACTATCTGCACTCGAGCTGAAGGTATGAAACTATGGTGGAAAGGACCAGCATTTCTTTATTGTCCCAAAGAAGATTGGCCCGCCAGCACAGTCATGAAAACTCCAGACGCAAGTAAAGAGACCACAAAACCAAAGAAGTCCCGACAGCTCTTACAAGTGTTCCACGTATCTCGGTCACTGACTGATCGTGCTGGGGGTGAGTGGAGATTGGATCCTAATTGGTCCTTCTTATTCCTACGGTTGAAGTGGGTAAGAGCTTGGGTAATGAGATTTGTTCACAACTGTCAAATCGAAGCAACAAACAGAGATGCTGGGAAGCTAACAGCTCAAGAAATCTCAGATGCAGAAACATCCATTATCTGTGAATCGCAACAAGATGCTTTTCCTTAAGAAATATGGCACTTGGCAAAGGGCAAGCAGGTTCATAAGAAGAGCTTGCTAGCGGCACTGAATCCCAACCTGGATGAGAGTGGTGTCATTTGAGCAAATACAAGACTGTGCTTTGCTGACTTTCTGTCATCTGATGTTAAATTTCCTGTTATCCTCCCTCGAAACCACTGGACAACAAAGCTAATTGTCAAAGGATACCATGCTCAAGATGGCCATGTGGCTGGGGCAAATCATGTCTTCGCACAGATCTTACAGCGCTTCTGGATAATTCATGGCAGAGAGGAGGTACGTCAAGTGGAAATGGAATGCAACTTTTGCAAACGCAGAAAAGCAACCCCAGCAGCTCAGGTAATGGCTACACTACCCAAGGTTTGCTTGACTCATAAGATTCCTGCATTTGCTCATTCTGCCGTGGATTTTTCGGGGCCATTCATTACTATCCATGGACGAGGTCACAAGCGACTAAAACGTTATTTATGTCTGTTCAACTGCCCAGAATCAAGAGCTGTCCATCTCGAGATAGCCACAGTCCTGGATACTGACTCATTCATGAATGCCTTCTACAGGATGACCTGCCGGCAGGGTGTCCCTGAAGAAGTCATATCAGACAACGGTACAAACTTTGTTGGTGCTGTTAACGAGTTGAGGGTTCTGGTGCAAGAAATGGATCGGAATAAAATCTTACAGGCAGTGTCAGACAAAGGAATTAAATGGCACTTCATTCTGCCATTTGCGCCCCATTTCCGTGGGGTCCATGAAAGCATGGTAAAATCTGCAAAGAGAGCTGTCTACGGAATTCTCGCAAACACCAATGTAACAGACGAAGAACTTAATACAGCATTTGTTGGAGCGGAAAGTCTAATTAACTCAAGGCCCCTGACTTTCCAGGCAGCCCATCCAATAACGATCTTCCGTTGACAGCAAATCATTTCTTGCATGGCCATGCAGGTGGGCAGTTAGCACCATCTGCAGTCGATAGTACAGATTACAGCCACAAAAAGCGATGGAGAAGATTGCAAGAAATCATGTGTCACTTCTGGCAGCGATGGCCACGAGAATTTCTTCCAACACTGGGCAAACGTAAGGACATTGTGTTGATTGTCTCCACTGACACACCACGAGGAGAGTGGCCAATGGGGTGCATGTTGACGACATACACAGGGAAAGATGGACACGTTCGAACAGTGAAGCTGATGGCAAAGGAAAGGAATTGGTACATCCAATTACGAAGATTTGTCCAATCATGTTTCAAGCAGGCGAAAGGAACAATGGGGTACTGCCCCATTGTGAAGGGGGAGGATGTTCAGAAGGACACAGTGGATATTAGACTGCAAGTTGAGTCATGCATGCTTGCATAACTGTGAACCAATTAAGTTAATACCCTGTGTGGGAGGACAGATTGCTTTGTAAATATTTTTATGTTTTGGAAGTTGGTGGTACAGTGAATGTAATTAAAATTGTGAAACTTGTGAGTATAGTGAGTGTCCAATTTAATGTTTTGATCTATGTGGGAGTGTTTGTGTGGGATAATTTATTGACACTTGTAAACATATGATTGTATAAATTGAGCTGAGATACAAGAGAAAATCAGTTGAGTTATGATGAACTATCGACTGGTCATCTTGACTCTTGTATGAGTTTTTGCCTTATATCCTCGGCAACAGGTGGGATCAGAAAGACAACTTTTGATTACTATCAGAAGGAGACAGTGGANTTTCAAGCAGGCGAAAGGAACAATGGGGTACTGCCCCATTGTGAAGGGGGAGGATGTTCAGAAGGACACAGTGGATATTAGACTGCAAGTTGAGTCATGCATGCTTGCATAACTGTGAACCAATTAAGTTAATACCCTGTGTGGGAGGACAGATTGCTTTGTAAATATTTTTATGTTTTGGAAGTTGGTGGTACAGTGAATGTAATTAAAATTATGAAACTTGTTATTATAGTGGGTGGGCAATTTTGGTGGGTTTTTTATCTATGTGGGGGTGTTTGTGTGGGATAATTTGTTGACACTTGTAAACATATGATTGTATAAATTGAGCTGAGATGCAAGAGAAATATCAGTTGAGTTATGATGAACTATTGACTAGTCATCTTGACTCTTGAATGAGTTTTTGCCTTATATCCTCTAGAACACCTGACGAAAATGTCCTGAAGGCATTTTGCCCTACAGAATGATACCAATGGGACTTCTGAGAAGACTCCTTTACGTTCTTCATCAGCTTGCACAATGACCTGAGCCCTATTAAGAATATCGTGAATTTGGCGGCTTAACGCCATACGAAAAGTGGGGACGAAACATATCCTATTACCCTTACTCGACCTCTGAATCAAGCATTCCTGATCCAAAGAAGCCGCTCCACCTACCTGGGTTTGTCGGTGGAGCGGCTTCTCTGGTTCTTTGTTGTAATTCCTGGCTAGGAGCCACTTCTTCAGATCAGAAATTCTATTTTCAAAAAATTCATCCTTTGAGCAAATACGACGAAGACGCAATGCTTGACCATATGGTATCCCCTTCTTAATATGAAATGTGTGACACGACCTAAACTCTAAAAGTTGGTGAGTATCAGTTCCCTTAACAAACAAATCAGTGACCAGAGTGTTACCTTCCTTCTTAACCAAAACATCTAAGAACTCAATAGAAACAAAAGAATACTTATATGTAAACTTGATACTAGGATGTAAACCATTCAAGTACAAAAAAACCCTCCAATAATGTTGCTTGCCCATGCTCCCAGACTGCGAAAAGATTGTCGAGAAAAAAAAGGTCAAGAGAATGATGCTAAGGAAAATGCATTGTGCATGACCATTTTTCCTTAAACAGCACAAAATAATCACTTACCAACAAAGTGTAAAATTGTTTAATCAAAACAGAGACTATTCTCAACAGCCTCATCGATACTGGGAAGACCGGCTTCTCCACAATTGTAGGTTGTGAATGTCCATTCTGTTTGTATTTTATATTTGGTGAGAACAATTTAATAATGAGTGGACAGACTCTTTCTTTCAGAAGAAAGCTAAATTCCGGATGCTGTGAAAGGAAGACAAAGATCATTACCACATCTAGATGATGACACGCAACATAATAAGTTACAGGATACATAACACCAACCATGAGCCTTCATTGTTCTATTATGAATAATATTCACTACCAACTGCAATCCAATACAACTTTCATAGTTCTGAATGAAATAAAAACTCGATTGGTCAAAAGGGGAGTTTTTAAGCACAGCAGACGCTATGTCTGAACATAACAAACGTCTAGCGATCATTCAAAATTTGGCATCGAAAATAAATGTAGAAAGCTGAAATGAATTTTAAAAGATAAAAGATCGCCTAAACTTCACAATCTAAATCCCACCATATGGCTCATGCTTTAATAACTAACGATAAGAGTAATCCAAAGTAAGTATGGAATAATAAACAAAGAAAGAAAACTTTGCATTCTAATCTATCCCTGAAATTCAAAAACTTTTGTTCACATTTATATTTAGTCAAAAAATTGAAAACACTTTAATTTCTGGATAAGGGTCCATTTATGATGTTTTATCAGTTACAATTTTCATTTTAATTAAAAAAAAATTTAATTAAATTTCTTTTTTGTAATCACTCATCCCTGATGTCTGACGCTCAAATTCCGCTATAAAAGACAACACTAATAAACAAAAGAAAATCAATACCTCTAACATGGCAGGAACTATTAGTTTTAAACTGTATTCGACATAAAACCCTTTGCTTCTGCTCCATTTTAAAAATTTCCGTTTTCAAAAACAAAAACAAATTCTACTTTAAAGAGCATTTGCATTACGTAATACTACCACAATCATGTTCACGCAAAACATTGCACCATCTATTCTTCATTTTACTAATGAATGAAGGATAATATGAACAATTGATTAGGAGGTAATGTGACAGAGATTTGTAGAGCAGTGTATAACAATTAGCAACTATATTGTGTTTTGCATCCTGAAAAGCCATGATTCAATAGGGAAAGAAAGACAGCCGATTAAGCTCGACTAATCGTTTGGCGGTACTGTTATGTTATATTGGTATCGTTTTGATAAATCAATAATAGTCTCTGAGCAAACTAGTGTTCCAACACCCCTGAAATCTATGTTTAATTAGAGTCGAACTTGAACTCCAACCATGTCCAAATCCAGACCATCTGCACTTGCGTCCAGGTACTGTCCACGATCGTGTGAAATGGCTAAATTTACTTCTTCCAAAATACGACTTCCTCTAATTGATGACCGTTCCAACAAATATTTACGACCAACCGTGCATTTTTCCTGTTGTCGCGTCCATGCCTATGGCCAAAATTTTACAAATCATCGTTGCCAGGCTAAATGGTAAGCGAGAAAACGAACCCAATTGGTACACGTCCTTGAAAGAAAATCATAAGCACAAGCATGCATACCCATAGAAGAATAACATATGTACCTCATTTGTGTGCATAATTGATTAGCAACCGCCCTCTAGCCTGCGAGTATCCAGCTACGAGCGGTGTCTAGTTTGCTTTGTTTCTAGTGGTTGCTTTGTCTGGTGTGTTCTGCATGTGCCAATGGGTAATTCGTTGTACAAAGCTATTGGTCACCATTATTGATCCTGTTGGTTTACAATAGGTTAAATCTCCAAAAAGCTAAGCTAAGCTCTTGCACCATGCACAAGGAAGTTTTACTCACACCATATCACTGATGCAACCACTGCAAGAGCAACATTCATCTACAAGAACTGAATCTACCATAAGATGAAATCATTTTCTTGAGATGTTATATTCTACCACTCTTTAGCTCTGATGGCGCCTCTGTCGAGGTTTAATAGGTGAGCCATGAATTTTCTTAGTCAAATTCTGTCACAAAACAATTAGGTTCCTGCAATTCCTAAATATTGCCATTCGAGGGGATGACCACCCTAGATTATTATACAGGTATATCTTACCAGCATGCTACCACACCTTTAAGTGCGGGGTACATCAAATAGGAGGCAAAACAAATGTAGTTCCTATTAATTGAAAATGGCATAAGTGAGATAATATTAATGATCTTAACTATCGTAATTTGGGTGAGTACACATTCTTGTATGTTTCTTGTATGTCCGCTGCCTTTTTCTTGGGAAAAGTAAATAATACAATTTGTTTTAAAAAAGGTAATGAAATGTAAGATAATAAAGTATATATAATATAATATAATATAATATAATATAATATAATATAATATAATATAATATAATATAATATATAATATAATATATAATATAATATAATATATATAATATAATATAATATATTAAATATATTACATATTACAGTACATTAAACAAAAATATGCAGGTAATATACTAGAAACGAATACTACGTTTATGTAAGAATAAAACCTACTTTTTTAATATTTCGCCTCTCCTGCACTTGATAAAAATAATCGCCTATCAGAAATTGCTGTTAGCAGTAGCAAGTTTAAAATCGACCTAATATGTGTACAAGAACACAGACTGTTCAGTGAAATTTAAGAGCTAGAATTATATGATGGCAGCCAAAAATAGGTGCCAGTTTTCCCAAAATAGTTTTGACCAATGCCTCCACAGTCAAAGTTGGGCTATTACTAGGATTATCATTACTGGACTACTGACCCAGCTCCAAGAAATCACCGTGCACAGTTGTGAAAACCTTTTTTTATAATGATCACTTTTTTCATACTACTGCCCAATGAAAGTGAGTTGAGGAAATAAAGTAACGAGTTTCTATCAATAACTATAGTTGTCCTGTCAGTTATTGACCCAAGACTTAAAACCTCTTTCGGACCCCAACAAAAGTAACAGGTCTGTCTATGGGTGAAATTAATAATTTGTTGCACAAAATAAAAAAAGGGTAACTAAAAAGATAATGCCATTGCAAATAACTTAGCAAAGATAGGGTACAGTAAATCTCCTAATGTAGATAACATCGCTTTTGGAAATAATGAAAGGCGATCCTTTTAATTATACCCTTAATCTCTGTAGCAAGGTGTACGAATTCTACCATATTCCGCTCCCCTCACCAAAGCCCTTAAAACAGGCTCAGAACTGTTCGGTAATGAGAGTTGTTACTCTGACAGTTGTTGCAGCCCAAATATATTAAACCATGCTTCCTTTCAGCAAATTTTTCCCACATCTTGCTTCAAAGAACCGGAAGTCTTTGAAGATGGTTACAGCAAATGTTAAAATTTGCACTTTGGCAGATTCATTTTATCAGAAATCATTTTGATTCTTTCAACTTCGCATCTCTATCGGAAAGAAATGGTGACAACTTTAAAACTTTTTTCGCAGTCCAGAGCGTGATGAACTGGAAATATGAGATCGAAGAGCAAAACTGCTCCAAACACAAATATAAAAACAATGAATATAAAGTAACTTGCTGTAGCAAACGTACCGCCAAAAACGCATGTGGATAGTATCTCAATATTGATTCCAATAATTCTAATCCGAATGTTCTGGTCATTTCTGTCATACCATGCAGCCAATATGGTGGATCTCCATTCGTAAGTTGGCACAGGTCCTAAATTGTAGTAAAAACAATATGAAATTGGCATGAAAAGGTACATAAAAGGTAAAAAAGATACTGAAAATGGCAGCCTAATAATCCAATCAATTTGGTATAATTGGTAAGCGTCATGATAAATAATTAGTGGGGATTTAAAATGGTTCATCTTTTCCATGGTCAGATATTAAAAGTCAATTCATTTCAAAATTATTGAACTGTTCCACAGTCTTCTTTCTGGTTCCATTCCTTTTCTACGTCTTATGTTCTAACACGTGTGCAAATCAAATTAATTGCCATTCTCAACGAAGAAACAAAACCGGTGCATTATGTCTAGGGTCACAGGAATGGGATCATAAGCGTAACCTGTCCAATGGTAAGGTTGATGACCTGCTGCTAGGGTACCACTATGGGCAAGATTCGTTCATGTTATCTATCATAATGTAGTCTTACTGTATTGTTAATCTAGCTAGTCAGTCACCCTCATCAACTGGAAGGCCCCTTCATGTGAGTGGTTTCCAGTGTTCCATAATTCCAAAGAACCTCCGTGCAAAGGAATGGTTAGCACAGCAGCAAACTGCCTCCCCAAAACAAAAACAAAAGCAATCTGGAAAATAACAAGCCTCAATCTTCAATTCTACAAAGTACCAATGGACAACCTGACGAAAATGCAACGTGCGCCATCAGGATCCTAGGGGACGATGACGATTCGATTTCAATTTGACCACCTGAATAAAGCTAACTACAGAAAACAAACCACCCATGAGCACCCAACAAGACCAAGGTAAGCGAAGTACTTATTGTATTACAGAAAACCAGTCTCTTTGAGAACTGTCTCCGTCAAATATTTAAACCCAGCAATTCCCCTTTAGCATGGTTCAATCACTGACCAAAAGTTCATAACCATGGGTGCCAACGAAGGCCAACCACAAAGTGGTGGCGCCTGGATGCTGATCATTTAGGTTCTCCTGATTGGTCAATAACGAATGACCTTCACTTCCAAGCTGTTCTTCCGTACCATCTAAGAAATCGATCTCATCGTTCCTGTGATTTACAATCTGGTTTGTCGTCGATTTGGAGAAGGGTTTTGGCTCCTGTGCGGCCGGTGGGTAAGTAAAAGGCTGATTGTTTCTAGTTTCTTTACAAACCGATCTGCCTTGCTGGTGCTCTTCAAAAACCCCTTGCTAGTACGTACAGGTGGCACCCAGGAGAAATCCTAGGAGACCTCGAGTGACAGGATAACAAAAATTGGCTCTATCTCACAAATGAAAAACCAACCAGGAAATGCGAGTCTCTGATCCCCTTGTAGTTGGGAGAGATATTCCCGGTGCAATTCACCTACTTGGTCACAGTTACATACTAGGGAGGCGTTGCTGTGAGCTCTGGCTATTGACTTGTTCGGCGGTGAGGGGAGGTCGGTTTCCAGTTTCATGAAGCTGGATCAAACCCATCGGGATGGCCTTTAACTCTGCCTCCAGGAGCTTACACAACAACAACAACAACACATCCCTAATGTACCAATGCGTCCAACTGAAAATTACTCTGGGAGTCCCCTCCACACACTTTCACATTGCATAACCGGCTTTCCATGTCGATCTTCAAAAATAAAGAGACACCACTGCCACAACACCACTGATTCTGCAGCCTTCGCCATACACCAATGAATGAAGTCAGATCTCTTTTGATGACACAGCATATATACAAGTATCTCTATCGACATCACCTTACCAATTATTCAGAGTTTGTTTGAACATGATAATTCACTGCCACCAAGAAAGGCACTGAACTTTAAGATATCCTAAAGCTACTATGAGTACTTTTTACCAACACAAGTTTCCTCCTTTAACAAACACATCTACACTCAAACCAGCAGTGTAATACAGAGAGTTAAAGGCATTTAAAGCCACACCATCATCAACACTGGACAAAAAGGCCAACTGCATGAAAAAGAAATATTGACGATTTCTTTGGAGTCATTAGAGAAGATCACCTGCAAGGCTTCTTTGAGTACATGAACTGTTTACACTCAAAAATATTCACCGTGGAAAAAGAAGAAAAAGAAGAAAAAGAACGACTACCCTTGGAGTCCTAGCAAAGAGACAAGCTGATTGTATCATCAGCCACCTTCTGCGAAAAACCAACTCAACTTCTCCAGTAGCTCAATATTTCATCATTCCATCTAGTCTCCACTCGTAATAGTGTCATCGTCAACCTTTGGAAGAGTACCAAGTTGTATTTCTTGTTAGTTCTCTTATTCAATGGATATCATGCTAAGGCGAGCTCTCAAATCCCGAAGTTGCTGCAGCTTTGGCAATTCAGCAGCTCTATCCTTCCCGTTGACACCTCAGCCGAAAATACTCGTTCATCTTAAACTGGGTAAGATATTCAACAATAATCACTTAAAAGCAGTTATTGGAGGTAGCAAAACCTTTCACATCATTTATCAATTCTATAAAAATATGTACAACACAAACATAACGCATACCATAAAACAATCAATACATACCATTCCACCACCAACAAAATAAGCATATTTAAAATACCTACCTGAAATAAAAGATAAGCATCCTGTGCCCTTGGTAATAATGTCTGGGGGCATTTACTATACTGTGTTCCACTCGCTTCTGGATAAGCTGAGAAATAAAAGAAACAATCATAAAATCTAAGACTTGCTACTTCAGACAAATGTAGTGAAAACAAGTCATCAGAAAAAACCAGCTAAACCGCTTCTGTACGTTATCAATGTCGTAAACCTATCAATCTATTATTATTATTATCTATTTTCTTTATTGTTACACTACTAGTTTATTAATATTAATTAATATCAATTGGGGTAAAAAAAGAGAGGACTGAAAGACTCATATACAAAAGTCCTTATTTTACCAACAGATACAGTAACAATACAATCCAACGCAGGTACTAGCTTATCATCATTGAACAAAATTATTTTCAATTAAAAATAGTGAGTTATCAGAACACATAATCAATACTTCTATACATTTAAATTTAAATCACCTGAAAAATACTCCTTACCTGTTACAAATATTCATAATTTGTAATCCTTAAAACATTGATGAGCGATAAGAATAAATGAACAATTTGAAAATCGCAGTTTATAAGATGTACCTACGAAACACCACCTCCAAAGTAAAGTTATCTACAAAGTTTGGTAGAGGTCTGTGCTGTGCAAAGTTATATATACAAACATGCCACAAAACCCACTTTAGCTTCTGTTTGTTCTATTTTCGTTTCTTAATCAATACCCATTTCATCATAATACTGTTTGGGCACCTTTTCCCCATAATTTTGTGGCCTTGCACGAAAACTGTGGGAATAATATAGCTCCGAGACGTACATACAACTTGCTTTGAATATGTTTGTAAGTTGTTTTTATACACAGTTGGTATAGTAGTTAACAAAAAATTAGTAAATAATTATTTAAAAAATTAGTAAAAAAATTAATAAGCAAAAAATTAGTACGTAATATTCGAACACTGTGTTTCTATTAACAATAATGAAAAAACATACAGTACGTTACAAATGATATCGAAACTATGACTTTAATGTTATACTCAAACGATTTTATTTATCATTACCTTGGTTCTGCTGATCTTCATTGACCATCCTATCAATAATCACTGACAAAATCTGACGTATTGTTGCGGCTGCAGTACTACTTACTGTTGCATCATGGCAAAAGTAAAGGCGGAAGCAGAGTACAACAGTCTGCAAGAGATAAAAGCAACACCATGAAGAGATCAATTAGAGTCCAGAAAACGGTGAAGTTAAGAAGATAAAAAAGTAAAATAAAACAGGCTTGAAGTACCAAAAATATCAAATTCTGTATAAAGCAACCACCAATGGGGAAAAAATGAAAACAGGTGAAGTCCAGGCGCCTCTTTTACCATGAAAGGCTCGGGAGGGTCTCAAAATAAGGGGAGGAAATAAAGCTGTATACAAAGGACGCTACACCTAGTAAAAACCAAATAAATATGGAAAAAAAACCTACGGGGTCCTATGTAATTAATTTCATTTATTTTAGTACAAAAAGTTAATGAAATCATTACTTCAAAAGTGTTTGTGTCACAAATTTACAAGAAAAAATAAAGTAGAAAACGAAATAAAGTGTTTAAGTGGGCCCAGCTAAATAAATCAAATGCAAATACTAAGAAACAACTACTTGTAATAAGGAATCTTTTTATATGGTACCAGAGTAGTGACTTCAAGAAGGGAGCTCGTGTCTCCTGTAACCTAAGCTCCTACCTTTACATTTACAATAGCAAATAACAGTACAAAAGATTAAAAGCATGTAACAAATTTAGGAAAACAACCTTTGCTAGAGAGTCTTTGTGTACAACTTGAGAGGTTGTCAAAATGACGATGACTGACTGCAAAACGCGAAGTTCTTCCACTCCATGTTCAGATAATTGATCAAGTTGATTTACAATATTGGGTGCATGAGACTGTCGAAAACAAATAGCCAACAACACATCATTTAAAATAAATCTGTGACAAAGTAAACAAAAATACAAGAATAGTTATGTCCATACATGACAAAAAATAAACAGAAAAAAGATAAAATACAATAATGGTTACATGAAGTCAGTAAACGTGTGACAGATGTGTTATTGAGTTCATGCTTATGACGCAGCTATTTCAATTAACATTAAATAACTCTAAGCTTTTTCTGAGTTACCAATTTTGTTATGGTTGTCCAAGCCAAAACACTGATAACAAAAGTATCTAATACGGTTCTTAAGCTCTTTATAACACAGTACACATGTACACATTCTCTCTCATTTAATATCAATTTTAATCTCCTTTTGTAAAAGTGATAAAGCATTAAATAGCTTACACTAACAACCATTCATCTTATTCATTTCGCAATGGCTAGTAACTCTGGTACTATGGCTCAATATCCATTTGCTTCTTTAATTCGACCCAATCTCTTCTTTTATTCTTCTTTCCACGATTTCTTTATCTCTAGCTCTTAACTTCAATTTTCTAAATTAGTAACATTTCAGTCTACTATTTACATACTCGTAGTTTCATTTGCATGCAGAATATTTTAATAGCCATTTTCTCCCTCACCCCCACCATCCTCTTAACCTTTTTTCTTCAATCAATTACTCTGTTCCTCTTCTCTTCCGATCCAGGCCACTTTCTTCATTGCTGGTTATATTAGATTCAACTGGCATAAATTTCAAATGACACTTCAATGCTCTTGTGTTTGTCCTAAATAAACTTTCGTTAATATTATGTACGGTAACTCAGTCTATTCAATGTCCTTTAGTCCATTATTTGAAATGAAGATCTCAAAGTATACCTTCTTCTTTGTTCTATATAAGTTACTCAAAACTGGTAGCTGCTTGCCCAACATTGGAGATATTTAAAAGTGGGCATTCCGATTGCAAAGTTTTGAACAATGTATAAGTCATAAAAAAACTTAACGTGGTGAATGGGGCTAAGTATTGTAACGATTCAAAATCCAACATAAAACTAAAACTTGTACAAAATATTACCTAGTAGGTACCCAAAGCATATTGCTGTGGTCCTTTTTATGGATTGGAATTCATAATGTGATGGTAAGAGTCATCAAAATTTGGTCACACTGAATTTTTTCAAACAGCTTTTTAGCCTTCTACCTCAAAACAAACTTCTTGCTTGGGATTTTGTGTGTTCGATGTGTATGCTGAGAGTGTATCCAGCACAGCAGCTGTCAAAACTTTTAACACTTTGAGACTCACTATTAATCTTCGTCACCAGCAGCATCCTCCGTTTACACGTATCATTTTAAAACAAAAACACACCATTCTATGTCTCTGTTTCTTTTAAAAAACACCTCATATGTGTTGTATCTATCTATATATTTACAAATCTTGACTTTGAGACTTCTGTAAAGCTTTACATATGCTTCCACTTGATTTTGGTTCAGCCTAACTCTAATCCTATTATCCTGTATTATTCATCTTCTTCTAATATGGAGCCCCTGATACTACCTCTTTACAATTGATTTAATCTTTTAGCCAATGTATTTGTTTATCATCACACAAGTGCTCAGAATGCATATTGCTATAAGTGGAATGGTGTTGCCGTCTTTACATATGGTCATCGCCATATTAGACAACGACTAATCAAATGGGCTACATCCTTGTACGAAGAGAAAGGATAACACCTGGAAGGAACATATGCTCTTTGCCTGGAGCTCGTTCTGAAACGGATCAACAATTACCATGCACGGATTTTCAAAGCAAAAGCAAAATCTGTAAACGGACTCTGCAGCGAGTTTGATTTGCTTTATAAAAACCAATCTTATCTCTAGAAGTGAAAAATCGTTTCAAAGAAATTGCTACGTCGTTTAAAGAAATCACACTGTGGGTGAGGACTAAGGAAGCAACAATGGAGGTGACAAAAAACATGTTCCTAAAAAGATACGAAAAAGAAAAGACTTTTATCCATAGTAATATCTCTTAGTCTACGTTATTTGCTTAGAAAAAAAACCCAAAACAAATCCGAATGTCAAGTCTAGAATGATGGGCAGGAAAGAATTGTTACGCAAGGAACACGCCACATGAAGGAATAACAGTGAAGGAGTCCTAACATTACTAGTAAACAAAAACAATATGTTCTGCAGACAGTAACACCATGAGATACTGCCCTTTCTCAGTGTGGAGCACATTTTTCCTGTTTAACAACTTATGTAACAAAACAATTTCATGTATTATCTATCAAACTCCTGGGTGCTTTCTTAACATACTAGTTAGCATTTGAGCTATATGTGATATAAACAACTCATCACATCTCCAGAAAATTCTTTTGGCCTTTGTATTGTATGAGCCTGTTATCTCCGACAGTTAATATTCATCTTCTTTTTAATTTTTTGGTCTATAAATAGACCTTGAAAGGAAGTGATTTAGAGTAGCCCAACAACTTAAAATACCAGGTTGGCATCTGGTAAAGTTAGTCTGTCTCAAAAGGAGGAGGGCATCTTTAGCCTTGGTCAGTAACCCACCTAGAGATAACAGATCTGATTTTGAAAACATCTGAAAAAGGTTCGAACTGCACTGGTCCCATAAAGGCCTTTATTAAGAACAGTGATGTATCTAAATATGCTGGTTACATGACTACAGATCCTGTTTTCTGACCAAAAAATAACCTGTGAGAAAAAAAGCTACATGTTTCACTGGTCAAACTTGCGATGAAAATGAGCTTTTACTGGATCTAATAAAGACAAAATCAAGCTTATGCTTTTTGAAAGTTTTAATAACAAAGCAAAAAAGAAAATCTCTTTAAGTCTTTAACAATATATGTGTCATCATTTAGTATCTTTATCTGGGAAACAACACTGACAACACACAAATTTTGTGTGTTAAAAAGTGACCCCCTTTGCGTACTGCAATATGGTCTAGTAGCTGAAATCACAGAAGGATTCATATGTGTGCTTTATCGATTACACAAAGGTATTCGATAAAAAGCAGCATGAAGTGCTTCTTAACACCCTAGAATGTTTAGATCTGGATGGAAAGGATTTAAGAATCTTGCGCAACCTTTACTGGAAGCAAACAGCGTGTATGCGAATAGGAAACAACACAAGCTCACACACCAACATTGAAAGGGGCATTCGACGGGGACGTGTGCTTAGCCAAGAGCTTTTCAAACTTTACAGTGAAATCATTCTTCGAGAGATAACACCATTTCAGGGGGTTCTCGTCGAAGGACACAACACTAACAAACTGAGATATGCCGACCATACGGTCTTGATTGCAGAGTCTGAAAAAAAGTTACAAGAGATAGGCAAGGTGGTTAAATCCAGCAAAAGGAAAGGGCTTACCATAAACTGTAAGAAGGCAGAATGTATGACAATTAGTAAACAAAAAGCAAACCAACAATGTAGGATACTAATCGGGGACACCCTAATAAATCAGATACAGAATTTCAATTATCTGGACAGTATGATAACTAAAAATGGCAAATGTGACCAAGAAATTAAAAGACGAATCATAATGGCAAAAGAGGCACCTGAGAAACTGGACAGCATAATGAAGAACAACAAAACTTCTATGACGACTAAGATCAGAATGCTGAACTGCTATGTGGTTTCCATCCTCGTATATCGCAGCGAATGCTGGACCCTGTCGTAGAGTATGGCAAAACGAATAGAAGTATCAGAGATGTGGTTCCTCGGGAGAATAATGAGAATATATTGGACAGAAAGACTAACAAATCAGGAAGTGTTGGAGAGAACAGGAACAAAACGTTTTCTTCCAGAAAACATCCGAAAAAGATGGGGCATGTAATGCGGAAGCGTGAACTTGAAGATCTTAGTGTGACAGGCAAGATTAACGGAGAATGAACCAGAGGCAAACAAAGAATAACATACATGGCAAGCATAAGTAGACGGACAAACGTAGCGGAGCGAGAACTGTTAACAGCCACAAAAGACCGAAAAAGTTGAAATCAGTGACAAAATAACGATTTCAGCTTGATCTATAGCAGCACAACAAAAGATGTTCATCAAATCATAGTTGGTAAAGTACATTTCACTCAAAACATGTCCCAGCACGATTATCAGTATAAAAATAAAAATACAAAAAATCACAAATTCCCTTTTGATTCATCGTTTGTAGAAAGAGCCTTGACATGAGAAACTTGGCAATAATTTGAAAATAATTAAACTCTTAAACAAGAAGAGGAGACAACATAGCACTCCAAAGGGTTTTTGTATTAGGGTTTCTGTGGCTGCACTAAAAAAACCCGTTTTCACCTTTTTAATGGTTTGTTCCAAATTTTGAATTTGTGACATTCAATTACTTTGCTGATGTAATTTGCCCCCGAGGGGGTACCATAGTCATTTCTTCTTTTTTAATTGTTCATAATGTAAATTAATTGTGGAATGTCCTGTGAGCCCCCACTCTTGCACCTCTTTATTAAGATTTCATTGCTTTCATAATCTATTCTTATACTGCTATTAGATCTTTTGCAGGCCAAACATTGATACAAAAATTTTGTTTTTATTATATATTGTTAAACTGACGTTTTTGTCCTGTTAAAACATTGATCAACAAATAAATAATGGAGAATATACTAAGGCCACGTGAGGAAGAATGCAGAATGTCTTTCCTACTTTGTTTTCTCTTTCCTGTAATAGTTACAGTTATAGCACTATAAAAACAATTGCTCTATGTAAAAGCTGGTTTTCCATAGTTAAGAACCACATAAGACAAAAAGCCACCAAATGCAACTTGATCAAGAACATTAAGATGAAACGATTGAGCACCTGTGCGGGTGTGATAATACTACCCAATGCAAGAATTGGTGGTAGATTTACAGGGATATAAAATGGCCTCAGGCATAAGACTTTTTTACAAGCAGACATGCCACTGGAATGGGCCCCAAGAAAAACTTGAAGAAAATGACAAACTTTGCAGCTTTGTTAATGTGGACTCCTCTGCATAAGAATGATTAAACGTTTAGAGCATTGGAGAGAGATAGCAAATCAGCTTTTTATTAAACAACATCAGTTGGGTTTTTTCTACATTGAGTAAAACCAGCCACTTCCTTTCCTACTCTCTGCCAATGTAAAACTATAAATCTTTTGCTTTTGACTATGTAACTCTTTACTTTTTGTTTTTTGGTTTTCAACTTGATTTTCTTCCAAGAAGATGACCCGAAACCTTTAAAATGCTATTGTGCTTTGTGTGGTCAAATTGAAAAAAGCTCTTTAAAAAAAACAAGAGTTAACTGTAAGGACTAAAAATAACATCACAAAAATAACATGAAGATAACATCAATCATACAAGATTTATTCGCAATCTTGTAAGATTAAGTAATATGAAGCCTACCTCTCCAATGCAGCTACAAGTTGCCAACCGTTGGAAAGATGTCAGGCAAGTGGGAACAATTTTCTGATTTCTGGACTGACAACCCATCAATAGTGGCCTGTATAGCTCTGGACTTTCAGACAAAGCTAAAAAAATAAAGATTTTGTGACATTACTTTAGCAGATTTCAATTAAAATACTGTTGTAGTATAAGTGATATTATCAGGTTAAAAAGCAATCTGTGGTGAGAAACAAGGTACTATGGGCATATTGTGTAGTGATATGGGGTGCTAGTTTTACTCTGGGGGTTTTCTTTGATTTAATTGCCATTGGGTGAAGAACTGGTTTCTTCAACTTGTGTTATCAGTTTCATCTGTTACTCTGGGCTAGGGCTATGCTTCAGTTCCAGTAGTAAATCTCAGTATTCAAAAAAGTCAATAATTCTTTAACTTACTTACCCATTACAGCTTCATCCACTTTGTTTGGGAGCATCCGCAATTTCAGAATACCTCCTTCACAAGCCTTTGAAAGAAAAATATGTGTATACCTTTTAACCAACACCAAAACTGACTGGCTAGTTTTATTAAAATACAGTCAAAATACAAGACATAACATGTATAACAAATAAAATACTTTGCAGTCACTATGTTCACCTGTCAAGTGCAACTTACATGTTTACAATTAAAGTGAAAATACATAACATACTTTTTATATACATACACAGCAATGAAAAGAACTTCTTAACCAAAGCTTAAAGCTCTTTCAGCATTAATTCCTTGTAAATTTTCAAATGTTTATTGCCAAAATGGCAAAACACCATCTCTCCTTGAATACCCAACAACAAATGACATCTCAAACCATTGTTTATAAATGACCCAAATTTTTCAAAATGACTGGATCTACACCAGGTTTAAAATCTATGGTTCCTATCTTTTTACAAAACATTTAAAATAAAGACCACTATTGATTATCAGTTGTATAGTTATGTATCAATAATTTTCATTATATTCCATTCCATCATCATCATCATCATCATCATATTCGTTTTAACGTCCGGTTTACCTGCTAGCATGTGTTGGACGATTTCTTGAAATTGACTTCCAAGTTATCCTATCCTTCACTAGGTCTCTGCTGACACCTTTTTCTTTCAGATCCATCCTTATCACTTCCTCCCATGTTTTCTTTGGTCTTCCTCTGCCAGTGGTTCCTGCCACCTTGATTGTTCTGCATCTACTTGTCCAAGCATTCTTGTCCATTCTCTCCACATGACCAAACCAACGAAGCCTCCTATTCTGCATACAGCTGCCAATACTGTCCAGATTCAATCTCCTTCTGAGTTCATTAGAACTGAGCCTGTCCTTTAGACTTACGTTGCACATCCATCTTATCATTCTCATGTCATTCCGCTCCATGCGGCTGACATCTTCAGCTTTCACTGGCCAAGTTTCACTGCCATACATCATTGTGCTACGTACACATGCCTGGTAGACTCTACCTTTGGTAGGTAATGGCAGAGCTCTGCTGGTTAACAATGGCATCAGCTCCCTGAACTTACTCCATCCACTGTTAANTGTACCCAGTGCTTGCAAGTACCACAATAGATTGAGTTGCTCCCAACTCCCTTCCCACAGACTGAACAGGGAAACTTTCCTTTCTCCAATGGCTTTCCTAAATTGCAACCACTGACCATCACTTTTGTCTTGCCCATGTTCACTCTCAAACCTTTACCTTCCAAACCCTTCTTCCAAGTCTCTAACTTAGCAAGTAGACCATCCAATGTCTCACAGGAGAGAACCAGGTCATCTGCATATAGCAATTCCTCTGGGCAACCCTTTCGAAACTCTCTTGACAGTGCTTCCAAAACACAAATAAAAAGCAGTGGACTTATTACAGATCCCTGATGAACTCCAACACCCACATCCACTTCCATACCTAACACAAACCTATTTACTTCTTTATCATGAATACTTGCACAGGATAACCTTTGTTGTGGTGAATAGAGGCAGTATTAAAAAGTTAAGTCAAGTTAACTCGGCATTTGTTCATCAGAACTCAAATCCTAATTTCTTTTGCATGTCATCTTAATTAACATTATAACATGTTTACAAGTGTCAATGCTCCCACATATCATGTTTACACATATTAAGAAACCTTTCCACTCCAACATCAAAACATTTACATAAGGAATAATCAAATCACACAGGAAATTAAGTCACTTTCTGGGCATTGCTATTGAATTCATAATCCTCTACTACCCCTTCACAATGGGGCCATGACTTCAATGTCCTTCTCTTCAATTCATAAATTGACATATCTTTGTGATTGAGACCAATTATTCCTTGCCATTGTCTGTCATCACATCTTTAATTCTCTGTCTGCAGCTTATCCTGTGAGAGGCATTCACAATGGAGTCTATACCTAGTCCAAAGGCAATATTGATGTGGGCAGCTCTTTAGTCCAGCCAGGTAAACAGGTATAGATAATCTACAGCTGCTGGTACAGAAGGATCCCCTCAGCATATTTTTTAGTCAAGTCTATACTGTCATCTATGAAAGAGGAGCATAAACATCTCAGCAGCTCTTGGCATTTTCTCTGGTTTTAACTATGCATACAGTTGCATAACCAACTGCGCTTGGAGGGTGCAAGAGTTGAATGTGAACATTAGACTGTTTAACTGATATAAAAACTTGGGAGGTATAAATGGATCCACTGCCCACCATAAGAAGCAGTGATACTTTTGGTCTACTTCTGGTCTTATGAGGCATTCTACATCAAATCATCAAATATTTTGAAAGTTCCCATGTGTGAATCTCAGATTCTGTTAAAATTACAACCATAAATGCCTTTTTAGGAGACAACATAATCCTGAAAATTTTAGCTTCACAGCATCAATGATTTGAAAGTTCAAACTCTAAAATTTTTGTTTCTATTTTGTTTCTATTTCTTTTCAATTTAAATGACATCAATAGATGAATGCCATCTGTTGAATATGGTTAGAAGTCAGTGTTACATTATTGCATTCATCAGATTGTGTTGCCAGCAATACCATTTGAGTTGAAAGAAGAAAAGGCATATTCAGGGATTAAATATTGCCTATTTTTATTTATCAGGTGAGTTATCACCTGAAATTAGAAGGAAAAAAATTGCCTTTACATCAAAATGCTGCCATCTCATCAATTACAACACAAATGTTTGGCAAGGCAACATATTATCAGAGGCCACATCATCTTCAATCCAATTAAAATAATGACATACTGTGATGACATTATCATTGTTGTCATATTCAAAAAATTCTAACTAATGATTGGTCATGGTAGTGGGGGTATAGGTAGCGTGCACATTGGCTCATTTGGTGCTGATTTCTTATACTTTGCACACTCTGGACAGGAATTATACATATCCAAGGTATCTTTTGCTATGTTTGGCCAAAATAATACCTCTTACCATTCTGGTGTTTGAAGCTGCATCCATGTGGTTGGCATGTACTTTTTGCAACACATCATTCTTAATGGTGTCTTGCATCAGAGTACTATGTCCTTTGTAAATAACACCACTGTTTATTGTCAGTTTATAATGAAAGTTCCAATACAGATTCAAATCATCGGGAAGGTATTGTGTTGTCTCTGGCCAGCCATCCTTCCTGGATTGTAGTGTGTTATTGCTAAAGTAGCAGCTAAGATTGTCATTTCAGTGTCATTTTTTAAGGTGGTAGTGGTGTTATGCGTATTCCAATTGTTTTTCCATGCAAAAAAACTTCAAAAGAGTTGACATTATTTGTGGATGGGTTGTTGACTGGTGCTCTAGATAGGGTATCAGGCAGATACAGTGAAGTTCTTTTCTGGTAGGTTAGCATGAATTGGTACTCCTAAAGTCTAGAACGTTTTCTCTGGATTCTTGCTGGTGTGTGGTTGAGTGGTTTCTTAACAATAATCTCTAGTGGTTTGTGGTCCCTATATACTTCAATATCATGATATCCATATCACCCATGATGAAACTTTGAAAATGTATTACATATAGCAAGGCACTCTTTTTATCTACCTCCCTTCTGTTTCAGTTGGTATACATGTTGTGAAGGCTACCAGTTGTAGCTTGTTTTCACCATTTATCTACAGTAGTGTCCCTTTTCACTAGCATTGACTTTCTTTCCAGGATTGAAAAGAAAAAGCCATTGGTTGGCGTCAGGAAGGGCATCCGGCCAAAAAATTCCTCACTGCCAAATCAAAGTCCCTGTGAAGGGCACCGTCTGAGCCCCACTTGCTGGGGAAAAATGACGTTAAAACTAAAAAAAAAAAAATTGAAATATTGCATGACTGGAGTGGAGGCTATAAGTGATTTGGCCTTTTTAAATGCTGTTTCTTGTGTTGATGACCAACTGAATGTCATATTGGTTTTGGTAAGTTCTATCAATGGTTGGGTACGCAGCGGGGGTTGGCTTTCACAGACAACCAATAACCTGCAAGGAGGTGTGAGGCACTCCTTCCCTGCGCAGTCTTGGGGTAGACCTTGAGCAAGTCGAGCAACCCCAAAGCTCCCCTACCAGGGTAACGGTGAAGTTGAGGGCAGCAGCTCAATGGATGATGCATTAGGCGGATGAATCCCTAGATCGTGACCAATGGCTGATGCATCAGGCGGTCAGGCGGAAGATCCGACAAACAGGACAACGGCTGGGTGCATCCCCTAAATGTAGGGACTGCGGTGGTAGAAAGGACGTTGGGGGCCCTACTAGCACTACAAACACCTCCAGACTACTTCTTTCGTCATGACTACGACACAAAGAAATCCATACCACATCGTCCGTCGCGTGGGTAAACAAGGGACGCGTTGCACAGTAGGCGACCAGGCTGGCAATGACAAATTGGTTACTGGAAGAACACAACTGAGGAAGCCTCTTAATATTGGAACATGGAACGTCAGAAAGATGAAAGAACCTGGAAAGCTGAAGATAGTGTGCGATGAGATGGACCGATGCAACATTCAAATCTTGGGCATCTGTGAGACAAACTGGAGAGGGAAAGGAAGTTTTAGATCAGAAAGGAAAACTATTTGTTTTTCAGGTAAGGAGGAAGGCGAAGGATACAGTCACGGAGTGGGAGTCATTATATCAGAGGCAGTATCCAAGTCCATCATAGGATATAGCCCAATTAGTGACCGTGTTTTGCACCTAAGGATCAAAGGAAGCCCATTTAATCTCTCCATAGTCGTAGCATATGCCCCAACTAGTGCTGCAAGTGACGAGGAACTGGAACAATTCTATGACATGCTCCAAGACACGATCGACTCTATTCCAAACAGGGACATGCTAATGGTAATTGGAGACATGAATGCAAAGGTTGGAAAATCTGATACCTCGACAAGTACCCACGATAAACATGGTCTTGGAGAGAGAAACGAGAGAGGCAGTACATTACTTGATTTCTGCGGC
This sequence comes from Morbakka virulenta, assembly GCA_003991215.1. Classification (NCBI taxonomy): domain Eukaryota; kingdom Metazoa; phylum Cnidaria; class Cubozoa; order Carybdeida; family Carukiidae; genus Morbakka; species Morbakka virulenta. Next base: position 1,288,575 of record RDPX01000264.1, read on the forward strand.
ACAAATGGCTTAGTAATTGCAAACACAATGTTCGAGCACCATCCCCGACATCAATACACATGGTCATCCCCAGATGGGAGAACAAGAAACCAAATCGACTATGTCATCATCCAGCAAAAATGGAAAGGTAGTGTCAAGGACGTGAAAACTCGCCCCGGAGCCGACTGTAACACCGATCACCAGCTACTAGTGGCAAATCTACAGATGAAGCTGGCAAAACTCAATAACAACAATCGAATACCATTGAAATTGGACTACAACTGCCTAAGTGACCAATATCTGGTGTCAATAACCAACAGATTTGAAGCACTCCTCCAGGAAGAGGATGAGAAAACACCTGATGAACTATGGTCAGAAGGCAAAGAAGCTATTCTCAAATCCGCAAAAGAACACATCAGCACCAAGAAACGCAAGCATGTTCCCTGGATTTCAGATGAGACACTCGCTGAAGTAGGGAAGAGAAGAGAGTTGAAGTCTAGAAAATCGAACAGCAGTGAGGACGAACATATATACATGGACCAACACAGAAAAGTGCAGAGACTACTGAGGCGCGATAAGGAGAGGTATATCAATGAGCAGTGTTCATCCATAGAGGAGCATTCTATTACAAATTCCACCAAAGACTTGTATCAGGGAGTTAGGAACCTAAGCAGGAAATTTAAGCCTAAGGTTGATACAATCAAAGACAAAGAGGGGCACATCATTTGTGATGGTAAAAAAGTGCGCGAGAGGTGGAAAGAGTATTGTGAAGATCTATACAAGAGAAATAACACTATTCCAACCACGAATCAAGAGATGGAAGAATTAGACAGCGAACCTGTACCATTGCTAGAAGAGATCAGGGAAGCCATCAAAGAGCTAAAGGAAGGCAAGAGCGCAGGAGATGATGAAATTACTGCAGAGTTGATAAGGAATTCTGGGAAAGCAGGCGTCTTGTTCTATCACAGACTTTGCACCAAGATTTGGGAAGAAAAGCAATGGCCACAAGACTGGTTGAATTCGGTTTTTATACCCATACCAAAGAAAGGAGATACATTACAATGTTGCAATAACAGAACAATTGCATTGATCAGTCACAGTAGCAAAACCATCTTGAAAGTAGTTGCAAAAAGACTAAAGTTGACACTGGATCATGAAGTGGCAGAGGAACAAGCGGCTTACCGACCAGGCAGAGGAACGAGAAATCAAATCCTTAACCTGAAGATGGTTATAGAAAAGAATAGAGAAAGAAATAGGGACATCTTCCTATGCTTCATTGATTACTCTAAAGCTTTTGATATGGTTTCGCATGACAGGCTATGGACAGACATGAAACAAATCGGTATCCCTGTACATATCATCCAACTGCTGATGGGATTGTACGAAAACCAGAAAGCAAAGGTGCGCACGACCTATGGAGATTCTGAATGGTTCCCAATCGAAAAGGGGGTACGACAAGGATGCGTAATCTCCCCACACCTATTCAACATATATTCAGAGTGCATTATGAGAGAAGCACTAGAAGGATATGAAGGCAGTGTGAAAGTAGGGGGCAGGACTATCTCCAACCTCAGATATGCTGATGATGTAGTTTTGATAGGAAGCACAATGGAGGAGCTACAAGAACTGGTAGATAGAGTAAAAGAAGCCTCAGAAAATGCTGGACTATCACTAAATGCAAAGAAGACAAAAGTGCTGAAAATCATGAGCCAAAACACCAGGAATGAACACAGCATTTTTGTAAATGGACAACCACTGGAAAATGTCAATCAAATGACCTACTTGGGAGCACTCTTCACCAATGACTACAATGACACCCCAGAGATAAGAAAGCGCATTGCTGTAGCCAAAAATGCAACATCAGCTCTCACAACGGTCTGGAGAGATAGATCGATATCCAAGAAGACGAAAAAGAGACTGCTGAATGCACTAGTCTTCCCCATCGCAACCTATGGTAGTGAAACGTGGATTCTGAAGAAGAGCGACAGGATAAGACTCAGAAATTTTGAGATGTGGTGTTACAGGAGAGCCTTGAGGATAAGTTGGACAGAGAGAGTAACTAATGAGGAAGTTTTGCGCAGAATAGAATGCGACAAGCGTCTTTCACAGACTTTAGTGAACCGGAGACTGTCATACCTGGGACACGTACTAAGGAGCGAGACACTGGAGAAAACGCTAATCATGGGTATGGTCTACGGGTCTAGGAAAAAGGGCAGGCCAAGAACAAGGTACATGGACAACATCAAAGAAGAATCTGGACTAACTGTCATCCAGGCGTACAGGGCAGCACAAGACCGGGTTAAGTGGAGAGCCATGACGAAAGAAGCCACGGCGACTCAACCATGAGCCTTCCGTCCATGATGATGATCAATGGTTGGATGATGGTGCTTAGGTTTTGACAGTAGGGTCGAACAAAACAAGTATGGTGTGTCATGGGGTGCTGGCATATTATAGCACTAGTCATTCTGGGGTCAGCTTTGATCCCATTCTGTGTCAGAATATGCCCAAGAAATTCATGTTCTTTGCTTTTGAATTCAAGCTTTGCTGGGTTGAATCAAATGTCCTTTATTCTAGTTGTTTCCATGAGTGCAAATATGTTCTTATCAAGATCAGCTTTTGCAATGTCATATGTATCTTCACTGTATACTAGACTGTCATCAGCAATAATGGCAATACACTCAAGTTCTTCAAGAGCTATCATGAGTTCTCATCTGAAATTCTTCAGGGGCACAATAAACACCAAAAGGTAGTCACTTGGTAGCATCCATATCTTAATGCATTGTCATCATTTTTAATGATTTCTCACCCAGGGATATGTCAAAAAAACCCATCTTTAACATCAATGACCATGAAGCATTTAGCATTTTAAAATTTAAACAAGTATTTGTTAAGTGTTGCCATTTGGTAAAGTGGTTGCTCAATTGCCTTAGTGATGGTTTGGCTGGGATCTATGCACACACAAACCTCCTTAGGTTGTTCTCTGCAAAGAATGTTGGAACACCATGCAATTGACTTGTTTACCTTTTCCAGTATTTCTTCTTTGACATATCAATCAATGGCAGCTTTTTTGTTTCCCTACTTGGTCAATGGTACTTTGTGTATTGGCATCTACACCAGTACAACATCACTTTCACTTTGTACAACACTGGGGGCTGGAGGCACCCAACCACTGTGAAAACATCCTTGTAGTGTTATATTACAGTCTCCTTCTTTAATGGTTGACTAATATTCATTAATGTTTTGCTGTTGCTATCTATTGTACTGCTCAGATTCAATTGCTTTTATAGAGAATAAATGTCATCAGCATTAATGGTCATGAATTCCATTTTTACATAGTATTTGTCTGATATGAGAGCTGGCTTACCAGTCACATCTTTTGGGTGTAAGACTTGGGTGTAAGGGTGTAAAATGAGGTTGTGGGATTTCTTATACTTTTCACAAAGCAAGGTGATTTATCCAATGGGCTTGACTGACTGGCAATCTCCATATGGTAATAGTAGATGGTGTGACTTCTGGAGATGTATGTCAGGGAAATGCTTTTGGATGGTATCATAGATTATTGTGTTATATGTTGCTGAGTCAATCTATAATTTTAGCTTGCAAAAATTATCCCTGTTGAAGAACATGGTAGTGTTGAAAAGAATTTATCATCTGTTGTTTGCTTATTGATGTTTGGTTGATCCACTGCAGATAATGTGATGTAGTATAGGGTTGTTCATCAGTGTAATATAGTGGTGGTTCAACATTTGAATGTGATTCTGGTGACAGTGCCTCTGGTTGGTCAGCTGTTTGAAGTGTGTGAATTGGGTGGTCATTCCATATAGGATCTTGATGGGGTGGCTTTCCAGTGTTATTTCTGTTATAAGCTGGTATGTTGCTACCTCTTCCATGATTGTTGAGGATGGGGCTCAGTTGTTGAAGGCATATCATCACCATCATCATAATCATCATCATCATCATCATATTTGCTTTTATGTCTGTTTTACATGCTGGCATGTGTTACATGGTTCAATAAAATGGATTTTCAGGCTAGTCTGTCCTTTACTAGATCTTTGGTGACATCTTTTTGCTTCAAATTCAATTTGATTACTTCCTCCCATGTTTTCTTTGGTCTTCCTTTCATAACAGCACCTGCCACTTTCATTGACATACACTACTTCATCCAGTCATCACCATCTTTTCTCTCCACATGACCAAACCAACAAAGCTGTATTTTCTGTATGCACTTGCTGATGCTGTTCAACTTCAATCTTTTCCTGAGATCCATGAAGCTTAGCCTGTCCTTCAGGGTTACATTACACATCCACCAAATTATCCTTGTGTCATTTTTTTCCATGCAGCTCAAATCTTCAGCTTTCACTGGCAATGTTACACTGCCATATATCAGAACACTCTGTACACATGCTGGGTAGACTGTACATTTGATTGGAAAAGATAGAACTCTACTGGTTAACAGTGGCAATAGTTCACAGGTCTTACTCCACCTGCTCCTCATCCTTGCATCTGCACCTCCACTGGCATTTATGGTGTCACCAAGGTAACAGAATATCTTCATCACTTAAATTTCTTCACCATCAAGATGCACATTTGGAATCTCAAGATTGGCACTCAGATCTCCACTCACACACTCTTTCAAGTAAAAGGGGAGTTTTTTGACAACCTCTTGCGTGTGTAGGACTAAAACAGAGAAACAAAATCCTTGACCTGTCGTCCAATTAGTAAACTTAACAAAAGAGACAGTTACAAATCTATGTATCATATTTATGAAATGATGGCAACCAATAAAATTCACATTTACCATATAAGTACAAAAGGCGGTGATAACAGAAATAAAGTCCAAACAGTTCAGGGGCTAATGTCCATTACTTGGGATCATCTCATCCCCTCTGGTGTTGAGCCTCAGTGGTGAAGGCATTGATTGTTCAATCATTGCTTAATATGCTGAGATTGCCCAGGAAGTTGATTAATTGAGGCTCGTTGCCAATCTTGACCTTTCTCTGGAATTTCTGAAGTTTTTGGTTTGAGAAAACGGTAGTCTGGAAGATAGCTTGTTTCATTCACCAGAACATCGTATGAACGACCATTGGGATATCCATTAAGGATAATGCCTGTAAGACACAAGCGCTTGGTATGATGATGCTGCACATAAAAATCTTGACCCTGCATAAGGGGTGGCAATTGTTGTGTATGTGTATTATATCGAGACTTGCTGCGATTTCTGGTGGCTTGGCGATGGACATTTGCTTGTTCTATTTTTGTTTTGTCCCTGTATGCAAATGGAACAGACCTGGCTACAGTAAGATTGTAGGGCTGGACATCATCTTTAAGTTCAATTTTCATAGGCTGGCCAATAATGTCTCCTTTCATTGGTGGGAGCTCATAACTTTGGTTGGAGACATCGTGGAAGTCCTTCAGAATTTGAGCTCTGGAGATATCAGCAGCTGTTGGTTTGTTATCAGTGGCAGCAGCTATTACTTTAGGAAAATTAGTGTGAATGAGATGTAGAGCCTTGCATGCATCGAGGGGCAGGTAGGCACCATCTAGTTCCTGGCAGACAAAGATCTTCTGTTGACTGTGTATGTTCTGAAGGTGCAAATCTAAGGTGGCCATACCAACACTATGGGTTGCAGTACCATTGGCAGCTTTGATAGCAGTTGTGGTAGGTTGAAGTTCATGTAGACCAAGTTTTGAGGCTGGCTAAGGAGAGTTCAGCACCAGTGTCAGGGATTGCTTTAAAGTTGCCTAGTACTTGGCCATTCTGTGTTGCTAAAAGCTGGACAGATGGGTTGCATCCTGTTGCAGCGATGAAGATGGCAGAGGCCTTGATTGTCTGCTTGGCATCAGTATGGCGTTTTTGGCAAACATTGCCAAAGTGACCAATTTTCTGGCAGTAGTTGCACTTTTGTCCTCTAGCAGCGCAGCACTGGCTGGCAGGATGGTGCTTACCACAGTTGTCACAGCTGTTGCTTGAATTAACTGCAGGTTGGGATGGGGCCAGATTCCGTTGTGGTTGAGTTCGTTTGCCCTCGCTAGAGTGTTTTTAGTATGGATTGGGGCTGCTGTTTGGCCATGTAGATGTGCATTGTGGATGGTTTCTGGTAGTGTTGGTGCAGGAACCTTTTCCAGGATTTTGGACCGTACAGTCACTATGAAGGCCATTAATGATGCATGCCCTAATAACATAGTCTTTGGTGATGTCCCCCACATATTTTAATTTGTTTTTAATGTGGGCAATAAAAGTATCTGGCTTTCTTTCCCACAGATTGTTTGGTGTTAAGGAGGTCATGCCAGTCAGCACATTCTGACCATTGGGCATGAAGGCATTGACGGATTGTGTCGAGTATTTCTTTTGTAGTGGCTATTGTGTCCTCAGTGATGTCGTACGTATTGCAAATGATGTACAGGAAAGCTGGGGTAACAAACGTCCAAAGGCTGGCAACTTGTTCATCACATGGTGAATTGTCAATTCCTGTATTTTTGGCATGCCAACTTTAACGCCATTCATCAAACTTTCTGATGTCTGTGTCATCATTGAGAAGTGGAGGAGGTTTGGCAGTGGGATGGTGCAAGGCTGGGGAATGTAACAAAGAACTAGAAGATCTGGGTAAAGCAGCATTTTGTTGAGCTTCTTGAATAGCGATCTGTTGCTTTACAAAACCTTTCTCTTCAGCAGACCCCAATGTTGTGTTGAGCCTGGATACTGGCAGCAAACCTATCTACAGCAGTGTACAGAGTTTCAAGGGTGTGGCATAAGGCATTTGTTGTAGCAACTGAAATGTTGATAGGTACAGACAAAGAAAATGTAGAAACAATAGTATCAACACATTGTAATGCCCTTGTTAAATGGCTTTTATATCCTCTGATGACTTGCTCCAGTTGAAATATCCTCGTAGAAAACATCCATGATCTCCAGTATATAAATGGAAAAGCTACACCAAAATATAATGTGGGACTGTCGACTGCACCATGTAATGTGACTACATAGGACTAAAACAGAGAAACAAAATCCTTGACCTGTCGTCCAATTAGTAAACTTAACAAAAGAGGCAGTTACAAATCGACATATCATATTTATGAAATGATGGCAACCAATAAAATTCACAGTTACCATATAAGTACAAAAGACGGTGGTAACAGAAATAAGGTCCAAACAGTTCAGGGGGCAATGTCTATTACATGGGATCATCTCAATTCCCAAAGGTCTTTCTGCCTTACCAATTTTATTTTTCTTGACAGCCTCTCTCACCACTTCTTTCATGAACAGAATTGATGCTCCTAACACTGTTTCAGTGCCTCACGAAATATATCTGTCGCATGAAAACTCAGCATCCAACAGCCACTTATAACTGCTGTTCCAAGCAGTCTTCAAATCAGCTTCAAGTGTTGCCACTTCTCCACCATCTTATATCTCTCTTTCATGATGTCCTGATTGGTCCTTCTCATTTGCTGAGCAATTCTGAACACCTCATTTCTTTGGTCATCCATTTGCATTAAGTTTGGAAACCTGGCCTTTTCAGAATCAATTTTGGCTTTGTGGGTTCCTCTATTATCAGCTCTCTTTGCTTCCATATACCTTTCTTTTACAGCAGTGCCATATTTTCATTGCTTCCATATTTTTCTCCTTTCTTTTACACAACTATGAACTGACCCATTCCAACACCATGTTACTCTATGGCATGCACACCCTTTGGTCCATCCAAAAGCTTGCTCTGCTCACAAGTTCATTTATTCTGTCCTCAAAAACCTGTTTTACTTGCTTGACGTGCAATTTCCAGATCTTTCATCTTGGCATAAATATTCTTTTCAATTCCTGAAATTTCTTTGCCTTCAAATCACATACAACTGGCTTATGCTGGGTCACAATCTCTTCACCTGAAATCACTTTCACACCATGCACATGCTTTTTGTCCTTCTTCCTCAACAAAATATAGTCCACTTCCATTTTAACAGATGCTGACTCAAATGTTACCACATAAATGTCCCTTTTCTTGAATGCTGTGCAGGTCACAATCATTTCCAACCCATTGAGGAAATGGGGACCAGTGTCAAAATTGAGACACTAACTCTACATAATTGCCAACCAAGGCTAAAGAGCACTTCACTTGCCTGTTAGAAAGACTGCCCCCCACCCCCAGTTCTCAAGCTGGTATTTCATGCACAAAGGGGGTAGCATAGTCTTTTGGGGGTACTCATCCAATACCCATCCAAAATAGTCATATCTACCACATCTTGAACAAATGTGGCCATTGGTAGGGTGTGTGGTCCTTTTGGATTCCAACACCAATAGCAAGTGTTTCATTCATGTTTGAGTTTCATCTCCCAATGTTTCTTTTTAATTTAGTTGGCTTTTCTCATCCTATTACCAGTTTCTTTGATTCCTTTTGAAGTATCACTTAGCAGTTTGTTTGTCACTTACACAGATTCATCAACTTGGATTCTGGAACAACATCTTGCATGGCATTTGGTGTACCATTAGATGTTTGTGGGTTTTTAATAATTCTGTTTAAATTGTAATGTAACAAATACCAAAAACAAATTTATCATAGCAAATAATATCAGTACTTTCTCCATATTCACATAGGCTGCCTGCTTGCCTGAGTCTGACTTCCTAATCTTGGACAGTTTCATTCAAATTTTTGGAGGTATGCCAGAATTTAAACCAGTCTGTCATGAGTGTGGATCCTGTAGTTCCTGTGTAATCCAAGCAATGTTTGTCAATCCATACCCAGTCTTCTTCTTGTTGGCCTGTGGGATTGATGGTTCAATAGTGTATTGTATGACCTGAAGAGTTTTATCAGAACCTAATGCAGAAATTTCTAAAAGAGTTTTTTTAGAGTTCTTCTTTTTCACTGCCTTGATCTTTCTACAAGTCTTTATAGTCAGAATGGGTACACTTGTCATTGAACCACAGTTTGAAACTCTTGAAGTTTTCAGATATATTTCCAGCAAGCTTCACGTCTGGTCATTTGTGTGTACTTATTCTGAAAATTGTTGATAACAAAACTAACAATGAAATGATAAGCTAAGTTTACTTCTGACACCAAGTTAAATGAAGAAAACAACAGATGCCATTTTGTGTCCTAATAAAGTGTGTTACCCCCTGACTGGGAAACATAAACATTATAAGAAAACATAATGGTGGATCAGCAAGGAGTGCAACATCATAAAGTTCTTTGCTTAACTTGTGCTCCTAACCTTCACCACTATACAATTATATTTAATAGAACCACTGTGGTGCAATGCATTAAAAACCATTTTGATTTTCAAAACTTCAATTAAAACATAGACTATACAACTGATTTGTATCACATATCTAAATGTCAAAACTCTAAGTTGAAATGTGGTGAAGAAATCTGTAATTCATCAAAGTACTCCACAAAGAAATTATATCCAACATACTCAAATAGTCCTAAAGCAAAATGTTCAGCTTTGTGTTTTCAAATGAGTCTACTGGACATATTCCTATTTTGTCTGATGGGAAAAAATACCAGTTGCTTAAAATAATAAAATGACTAAAGATTCCTAGGTAATGAATGGTACAAAAAAGAGAAGCTGAACATTTTGTTGACAAATGCAGTTTTGGTTATAATTTTGGATAAGAATGTCATACAAAGGTTTAGCATGGGATTATATCATTGCTAAATTTCAAGAAGTGCCCAAGATTGTTTATAAATGGAGAACTAGATGCAATGAAGATAATTTTGGAAGAGCAAGAATTTGTAACTACCACATATACAAATTTGGTGATGAATTTAAAAAACAATTTACAAAGCATTGCAATATTTATGGTGAAGATATAAAGAAAGAGAATAGTGGCCATACTGTGATTTGATGCCCAGCTGAAATCTAATGGCCTGGATGTAATATCTGGTAGGCAACTGAGTCACTCGAGATGGTAAAAAAATCTTAAGAAAAAGATTCAAATAATACTTATGTAAGGTGGCGAAGATGGAAGGCCATAAATTTGTAGTGGTGTAAGTGATGCTAAGTTGGATTAACACAGGAAACATGACTGGTACCCAGTATCTCACACTTAACAATGACTCTAAAATGGCTAAAAACAATAAACAATGGGCAGTAACCAATACAAATGTCCTCCAGATGTAAAATCCCCTCCCAACTTGTCTAAAGGACAGTAACAAGTGAGGTAAGAAGGGTATGCCATAGCTTAAATACAGAATGGCAGAATGACACAATGTAGTAAATTTTTCCTAACAAGTGTACTGGCAGTGAAGGTCTAGCCCTAAAAACTATTATTGTGTTATGATGGTTCCTGTTGGGAACATGTTTCTGTTGGTGTACATTCTATCACCCTTTGATGTTATTCCTAATTTGGTAAACCTTGTCAATGTTTACCCCAGCTGGAAATTTATCATCTGTGGCTGAAGCTAACATTAGTTGGTACCTAATTGAGATTTACCTTAGCAGGAGTGTCATATAACAGGTCACTCAGCAGAAACAGGGCACTAATTAATCCTTAAAGCAACAACTAAAATATTAAACTTAAATATTAAATTACATGAAAAACTTTTCAACTACCTTTACCAAAGGTAATTACTATACTGATTTTAGTTTTAAAAACACTTGATTGTGACTTGGTTACACTCATGAATACAAAAATAATTTTAGTGGTCATGGTGACAACAAGCAGATACCAGAAGTAACTGAAAACTATGCTTAGAAGAGAGAAAAAGTCTGGGGTCACATGGTTTCTCTCTCCTAAAAACCCATGACCTTAACAAAAGCACCAAGAGAAACATTACTCTAATAAAACTAGAACAAAGCTTTGAAAAACAAAAACTCTATTTTTAAAATGGGTTACAAGGTTCAAAAACAGTGGTGGGCACTTTGGGGGATGAGGTGGGTGCCCCCCCCCGATAATTTTCAAGAAAGATGAAACTTGTGAGTTCACATTTTAGGCCCTTTGTTCATACAAAGTAAATGCACAGAGAAATAATGCTATCATGGCATCAATATTCAACAACTATAGGAATATCATCAAATCACATTTCAAATCAACTACAGTAGACTCTTGATGCAACGAACCTCAAAGGGAAATAAAAAGGTTCATTATATCAAGAGTTTGTTAAATAGAAAATGGAAGCAATCAAGAGTTTTGTGCAAATATTAAATCTTATGTAGGAGTTGTTCAAATATACAGTATAAATTTTCCCAATTTGTGAACCAAAATAAGAATAAATATGTTTTTTACTTTCAAGCTAACATAGGAGTTTCTAAATCGATCTAAAAAAGCTTATTTGAAACATAAACAATAAGGTGCACCTTGTTTTTCGAAACATTTGAATTTTGACTTTTTTCGAATTGGTCTTATGTTTGTTGGGGAAGAACTCCACTGCTAACATTAAATTACATTTTCACTTAAAAATTGTTTTACAAACAGTCTGACCTCTGATATTTCAATATTTTGATTTGCTTTTTGTGATGTCTAGTGCTTTGAGTTCATTATGCAGAGGTATCTTTGATGGTGGGAGAGGAAATTTGATTCGTAATACCGAGAAATCGCTATACCGAAGGTTCGTTATATAGAAAGGAATTATAGGCCTTTTGTTAAGTAAAGCAAAGGGAAATGGATTTCAGTTCGTAAATTCGAGATGTTCGCTAAATCCTTGATTTGCGATATCAAGAGTCTACTGTATTTATGTACATAAGTTGCAATTCTAATTAAACGGAACTACTCCATCTTTTTTATGCAACCAGTGGTCTAGCACTTTATCTAACTCTAAAGATTTAAAAAGACCTTTGTTCAACAACAATACCATGAAATTACTTGCCACTGAAAAGTACATGTTATTGCGACTCCAGCTCAGCACACGATTCATTGCACTGAAGCTGCGTTCAACCGTTGCAGAACCAACAGGAAGAGTTTTTGATGTTTTAACAAGTTGCTCTAGATTAGTGTGAAAGTTCATATCCATACTCCTTTCAGCCTTTATCACAATTAATGCTTGTTCCCAATGTCAGCAATCCAACATCAACATTTAGGCAATTGCCAAATCATGAAACTATAAACACATAGTTTGGTGATCCAAGTAAATTCTTTCGAGGCATCTAGTGAATCCATTGCAGCCAAAGTGTTGACATTGTCATTATTAAAATATCTGTCAAGCTCTTCAAAAATAAATGGAATGGAGTTCTCCTTTAGATCTTTGCAAAACTGGATCTAGCAGGATCTTCCAGAGTTTCTCTTTGAATGTGGATGGGATCCTCGAAAGTGTTTGATAATCCAACAGAAGGGCACAGTGACTTGGCAGCATCAAGAATGTCATGTATGTTTAGATCTTGCATTTCACTTGAAATTGCAATCCATTTGATGTTGCTCTCTTGCATTACTTTACTTAATCCATTCAGGATAGCCAAGACACAATGAAGAAAACAAAGGAAATGATGAATCTACCGGACAGCATTTTATGGTACAAGCCAGCTGCTCTCTCTGATTGGTTTGAACTGGAAGCTGCAATCTTCTGAAGGCTGACCAGGATTGCTTTAAAGCATCTCACTATTGTGTTGACTCCCTCAAGCTTGGTAGGTTCTGTCAGTGAAGAAGCTGCCATCAATGGTTCCTTTGGGTACTTTTCCTTCTGACATTCCTAAAAGATTTCACTGTGCTTTACAATGCTGAAAATCTTATGTAAGGCTTTGCATGCTTCAATTACCTCCTTTGCTGCTTTGACTTTACTGAGGTAAGTTGCAACAATGATGAGGCGATGAGCAGCACAGTTAATATAAATCAGCCAAGAGTATCTCTGTGCAAGCCTTGTAGCAACTCCCTCATACCATCCACTCATGACAGAAGCACCATCTGCCCCCACAACAAGCAGAGTGGCTGAAGTGTTCATTGTTTTAAAAGCTGGCAATATTTCTTTGTTGACAATTGTTGCAGCATCTGTTTCTTTGAGCCTGACAAGTTAATAGAAGCACTCCTCAATCTCCTTTGCATCATTAACGAACCTAAAGCACATTGCCAGCTCTTCATGTCAAGCATTGTCCAGCATTGTTCTATCCTTTTCTGTGTTTTCCTGCTTACATGTAAATACATACAGACTCACAGGCACCTCTATCGTAATGTAGCTTCGTGTGGTGAGCAGCATTTGATGATTTTCAATAAATAAAAAATTCATCAAAAAGGGCATTGCCCATGTTTTCTGAGAGTTTGAAGGGAGTGGTCACCAAACATTTTCTGGGGGGCTTTGCCCCCAGACTCCCATCATACTTTTGCCCCCAATAAATTGCAAAGTTTCTACCACTGTTCCAAAATGTGCTCCACTGATAATGTATTTCCATACTAAATGACATGAAAGAAAAATTTAGTGACAAAACTCAAAACATCAACCGAAGGAAGTGATGACAAGCTTCAGACTCTGTAGTCTGAATGTGGGAAGTTTGAGAGGTAGATCTGGTGAAGTAGCAGAGTTTCTTGAGCGAAGACACATTGATTTGTGCTGCATCCAAGAAACACGATGGAGAGGGAAATCTGTAAGAATGATAGAAGGGGAAAAGGCAACATACAAGCTGTTTTGGATTGGTAATGGAAAAGGCACAGGTGGTGTAGGTATCTTTGTTGCAGAGAAATGGATAGACAAGGTGATTGATGTCAAACGCATAAATGATCGAATTATGCTGATTAAACTGATGATAGGTGAGACAATCTTCACAGCAATATCAGTGTATGCACCACAATGTGGCTTAAGTGAAGAAGTCAAGGATGAATTCTATGACAGTCTCATTGCAGTCACTGGTAAGCTGGCAGAGAAAGAAATTGTTGCTATTGCAGGTGATCTAAATGGCCATGTTGGAAGAACAGCATCTGGGTTTGAGGGAGTCCATGGAGGAAATGGATATGGTGACCGAAATAAGGAGGGTGAAAGAATTCTAGAGTTTGGACTTGCCATGGATATGTTGGTGGCGAATACTATTTTTAAGAAAAGGGATAGCCATCTGGTAACCTATGAGTCTGGGACAGCTATGACTCAAGTGGACTACATTTTGGTAAAGACAAAAGACAGGAAGTATTTGCAAGATGTAAAAGTGATACCCGGTGAAGAATTTGTGACCCAGCATAAGCCAGTAATTTGTGACTTCAGGATTAAGAAAGTACATAAAGTGAAAAGAAAGTATATCCCAAGGAGAAAGGTGTGGAGACTAAATGATGGACAAGTAAAGCAGGCCTTTGAAGATCAAGTGAATGGAATTGTGGGAGCCAGTCCAGGAAAAGACCTACGAAGTGTAGAAGAGCAATGGGAGAAGATCAAGGATACACTTTTAAAAGCCACAGACCAAGTCTGTGGCTGGACAAAAGGGCCTCCACGTCATAGAGTGACATGGTGGTGGAATACTTCTGTTGAAAATTATGTGAAAGAGAAGAGAAGGCTGTGGAGTCAATGGAAAAAGGGGTTAGTTAACAAAGAAAGGTATCTGGAGGCCAAGAGAGTAGCTAGGCAAGCAATCTACAAAGCAAAGATGGATGCCGAGAAAAGAAGGTTTCCAGACATAATGTGTAGAGATGACCAGAAGAATGAAGTATTCAAGATAGCTAAGCAGATGATCAAGACTAATCAGGATATCATTGGAGAAAAGTGTATCAGGAATGATGATGGAGAACTTGCAACAAGTGAACTTGAAAAGAAGAATGCCTGGAAGTGCTATTATGAGAGATTGTTGAACACAGAGTTTTCTTGGGATAGAGAAAATCTTGGAAAGGTAGAAACAGTATCTGGACCAGCCATTTTCATTGAGAAAGAAATGGTGAGGGAAGCTGTAAAGAAAATGAAGAAAGGCAAAGCAGCTGGTCCTTCAGGAATTGTGGCAGAGATGGTCAAAGCTGCAGGTGAAAGAAGTATAGAGATGATCACTGATCTAACAAATCAGATCATAAGAGATGGTGTCATTCCTGAGGACTGGGAAATAAGTACAATTATCAATTGTTACAAAGGAAAAGGAGAAGCTCTAGAAAGAGATAATTACAGAGGATTAAAGTTAATGGACCAAGTCCTGAAAGTTGTTGAAAGAGTTATGGAAAAACAAATTAGAATTGAAATAAACATTGATGACATGCAATTTGGTTTTATGCCTGGACGAGGAACTATTGATGCCATTTTTATCCTTAGACAAATGCAAGAGAAGTACCTTGGGAAAAACAAGAAGCTGTACTTTGCCTTTGTGGATTTGGAAAAAGCCTTTGACAGAGTGCCAAGAGAAGTTGTTTGGTGGGCTTTACGGAAACTAGGAGTAAGTGAATGGCTGATTAAGGTTGTTCAGGCAATGTACAGAAATGCTAAAAGTCGGGTAAGGGTCAACAGTTCCTATACTGAGAGTTTTGGTGTGGGTGTTGGAGTTCATCAGGGATCTGTAATAAGTCCACTGCTTTTTATTTGTGTTTTGGAAGCACTGTCAAGAGAGTTTCGAAAGGGTTGCCCAGAGGAATTGCTATATGCAGATGACCTGGTTCTCTCCTGTGAGACATTGGATGGTCTACTTGCTAAGTTAGAGACTTGGAAGAAGGGTTTGGAAGGTAAAGGTTTGAGAGTGAACATGGGCAAGACAAAAGTGATGGTCAGTGGTTGCAATTTAGGAAAGCCATTGGAGAAAGGAAAGTTTCCCTGTTCAGTCTGTGGGAAGGGAGTTGGGAGCAACTCAATCTATTGTGGTACTTGCAAGCACTGGGTACATAAACGGTGCAGTGGAATAAAGGGCAAACTGACAGAAACTAACCGTTTTAGCTGCAAGAGGTGCAAAGAAGGAGAGGCAACCTGTGACTTAGACCTACATAAAGTGCATTTGGAGGATGAGGATATTGAAGTTGTCCAGAAGTTTTGCTACCTTGGTGACACCCTTGGAGCCGAGGGGGGAGCTGGTGCAAGTGTTACAGCAAGGGTTAACAGTGGATGGAGTAAGTTCAGGGAGCTGATGCCATTGTTAACCAGCAGAGCTCTGCCATTACCTACCAAAGGTAGAGTCTACCAGGCATGTGTACGTAGCACAATGATGTATGGCAGTGAAACTTGGCCAGTGAAAGCTGAAGATGTCAGCCGCATGGAGCGGAATGACATGAGAATGATAAGATGGATGTGCAACGTAAGTCTAAAGGACAGGCTCAGTTCTAATGAACTCAGAAGGAGATTGAATCTGGACAGTATTGGCAGCTGTATGCAGAATAAGAGGCTTCGTTGGTTTGGTCATGTGGAGAGAATGGACAAGAATGCTTGGACAAGTAGATGCAGAACAATCAAGGTGGCAGGAACCACTGGCAGAGGAAGACCAAAGAAAACATGGGAGGAAGTGATAAGGATGGATCTGAAAGAAAAAGGTGTCAGAAGAGACCTGGTGAAGGATAGGATAACTTGGAAGTCAATTTCAAGAAATCGTCCAACACATGCTAGCATGTAAAACGGACGTTAAACCGAATATGATGATGATGATGATGATGATGAAAACTGTGAAAAATAAATAATGATGGCTCCAGAAAGTTGCTCCAAAACTCATGTTAATGTGTCTGACTATAAGGTGAGAGATGTTGGTACATTTGTATACCTTAAGGCCACTTTTGAGCTTCCTAATCCAAAGAAAGGCTGAGGAGTAGCAGAAGGGATTAATAAGATGTTCATGGAAAAGCACCCCACTGGACTTCCAAAACTTTGAAGCCTAATGCCCAAGTGGTACATAACTCTCATCCATTCTGATTGTGTATGCATTAAAGAACAGGGATTCCATTGGAGTAAGAAATAGTGTATGCCACACCCATTGCTACTGTATCCTAAAAAGCAGCAAAATGAGTTGCAATACACCTCCTTTTGGTTTCTTTGTGATGGCTTGAACCACTATACTAACTTCTTTATGAACTTATAAGACAGACCTGTGAATATATCAAAGATAAAATGCCAACTGTTGACCATGTTGAATATTTCAGTGATAGCTGTGGTAGAAAGTACAAAACAGTAAAACTCCCTTACTCTCTGTAACCACAAAAATGACTTTGGTCTATATACCAATTGGTCTTTCTTTACAAGCCATGGCAAGTCCTGTATGACAGAGGTATTACCAAATGTAAGATGGTCAGGAAGAAGTCAAGGTCAGACAATGAAATGGTCAAAATTTAGCTTTTGATGCTGAGAAGCACCATTTCACCATTACTTTACCATTAGCAGGGATATGACTCCTATCCAAAGTGATAACCTTGATGTGGCAAAATGACTGTCACCTGTTTATGGAAATTTCTGGTGGTTAGATCTTGTTTGTGCCTCCCAAACAATCACTATCTTGTCACAATTGGGAAGCTTGCATGCTTTGTTCATCCTGAGAGCTATGCTGGCTGGAGCCTTGTGCTTCTGGTAGGACCACCCATGCCAGACAGGTTGAAGGGCAGAAGCCAGACTAAATGTGATCCCTGGTCCTCAAAGTAGGGGGTTTTGTTTGGGTTATAAACCCACTCATGTAAAAAAAAGCCATGTTACAGAAACTTATAATATTTTTAGCAGAGATTGCCAACAATTGTATATTGACAATGTTGGGGCAAAGCCTATGGGAAGCTCAGTGTCCAACGGGATCTTTTGCTAACCCCCAAAAAACCATTAACATTGGACATTGGAATGTAAGACCTATGTATAGGAGTGGACCAGCAGCACAAATTGCATGGGTGATGGAATCAGCGAGTGCAGATGGATGAAAGTGGATAAGATGAAGTTGCCACCAGACAGACACTGATCTACAGTGGCAATGAAAAACTGCATGAAGGAAGTGTTACCATTATGATCAGCAAGCAATGACATTCTTGTTAGAGTAGACACCAATAAGCAAGAGGTTCATAATAGTGAGATGCTACTCAAAATATAAGAGAGTGACTGCCACTCAACTCCACACACCTCATAATGAGAAAAAAAGATTCAGAAAAAGACCAATTCTACAAAGAACTTCAAGAAACTTTGGATCTTCTTCAGGTATCAGGTCTGTTCGCACAGACATCAATGACTATGGCTCTCCAGTTCTCTCTGCTTTCGGTCATTCTGATGAGATCCAAAGTTGTACGTCTTGTGATCTTGCTGAGATTATCAGTGAACTTTGTTCTTGGTCTTCCTATGCTCTTTTTTCCTATAATTTTTCCTAGCATTAAGCTTCTTTCAATCCCATCAGTTCGAACTATATGTCCAAAGAACTTTAATTGCCTGTCATNAATGAGAAAAAAAGATTCAGAAAAAGACCAATTCTACAAAGAACTTCAAGAAACTTTGGATCTTCTTCAGGTATCAGGTCTGTTCGCACAGACATCAATGACTATGGCTCTCCAGTTCTCTCTGCTTTCGGTCATTCTGATGAGATCCAAAGTTGTACGTCTTGTGATCTTGCTGAGATTATCAGTGAACTTTGTTCTTGGTCTTCCTATGCTCTTTTTTCCTATAATTTTTCCTAGCATTAAGCTTCTTTCAATCCCATCAGTTCGAACTATATGTCCAAAGAACTTTAATTGCCTGTCATAGATTGTATGGATTAGTAATCTGCTGTAATTTGCCATATGCATAACCATTTCATTTGTTTTTCTTTCTGTCCATGAGACCCTTTAAATTGTTCTGATAAACCATATCTATGCTGCTTCCAAATGAAATTCTGTCACCTCTGTATGTCCAACATTGCAACCATACTGCTACCATCAGGTGTGATGATGCAACCCAGATAATTAAATTTATCGACTTGTTTAATGTTCTCTCCTTTACACTTGATGTTGCACTTTTGGATTACCGATTTTTTCGAGATAACCATGCATTCAGTTTTCTTGCATTGACCTGCAATCCTTTTTTATTACTTTCATCTGCTATTGTTGATAGTATTCATTGCAGTTTGTCTTCGGAGTCTGCAATAAGGACAGTGTCGTCTGCATATCTTAAATTGTTGATGTTGTGTCCACCCACACTGATACCCTCTTGATTTTCAATATTGCATAAAATCATTCTGCTGTAAATATTGAATAGGTCTGGTGAAAAAATGCATCCCTGTCTGACTCCTCTGCATATTGGTCTGTAGTAACTATAGTCATTGTCAAGTCTGATGGCTGCTTCCTGTTCCCAATAAAGGGATAGCAGGGTGGAAAACATTTCCACCAATAGGAGTTGTAAGGTGCCTCCTCTCCGCTAGCCTGTGGGAGACCCTTGGGCAAGGTTGAGTACCCACTTAGCCCCCCAATCAGGGTACGTGAAGTCATGGCAGGCAGGTGACAGATGGACTGATGAACAACTGGAGAGTACTTCCAGAACTAGTCAACTTCTCGTTTGTGTTAGGCAGTTGATACCATTTCAGGTACAATGGCTAAGACTACCCGCTCAGTATGAGCACTGCTACTGTAGAAAGTAATTGCAGCCTACTATAGGTACACTACTGCAAAGAACACCATGGTTAGACAATTCAATTCAAACTTGGTCAACAGCGCTAAGGGGGTCTCCAGTCAAACTGGCAATTCCTTGCTCAATACAGTTGAGCACATGTGACAGGTGTCACCCAAACGTAATCCTGCGACTGTCCGCAATAAAACATATTTAAGAATAGGAACATGGAATGTAAAGACACTCCTCCAGAATGGGAAATTAGACAATGTGAAGCAAGAAATGAAAAGAATGAAATTGAATATTCTTGGACTCTCAGAGGTGAGATGGAAGGAGCGGGTTGCATTAAATCAGACAACTTCACAATCATTTACTCGGGAGGAGATCAACACCAGAAAAGAGTCAGTATTATTTTAGATTCTGAAACTTCAAAGGCAATGAAAGGTTTCTGTACTATCAATGATATAGTCACATTAGTCAAGCTTAAAAGTGCTCCATTCGATATCAGGATTATACAAGCATATGCTCCAACAGCCGACAGAGACTATGCAGAGGTTGAGGAGTTTTATGGATCCATTGATAAGGCAAGGAAGCAAATGAAGTCTCAAGACATCGTGATCACTATGGGAGACTTCAACTCAAAGGTTGGCAATGAAACAGAAGCCACCAGTTGATCCTTTTGGAATTGGAGTGAGGAATGAAAGAGGCGAACGGTTCGTTGAGTGGTGCATGGAACACAATATGGCTGTTATGAACACATGGTTCAAGAATCATCCAAGGAGATGTTGGACTTGGAGAAGCCCAGACGAACAAACCAAGAACCAGATTAATTTCATCTTGATACAAGAGCATTTCAGAACTCTATAACATCCTGTAAGTCCATGCCAGGGGCAGACTGTGGAAGTGATCATAATCCAGTAGTTGCCAAAATGAGACTGAAATTAAAGAAGCTCAAGAAATTGAAAAGAGCAGCAAAACTCCAATTGAACTTATTGAAAAACGATCGGGACATGAAACAGAGATACATGATTGATGTCAAAAATAGATTCGGAGGTCTTGACCAACTGTCAAATGTTGAAGAAACTTGGCAATTGATAAAAGACAAGTCACTGAGACCGCGAGAAAACATATACCTGTTACAAAAGAAAAGGAAGACAAGAAATGGATGAAGCCAGAGATTCTAGATCTAATGGAAGAGAGAAGAAAAGTTAAAGGTGATAAGAGAAAATATAAAGAACTGGACAAACTGGTGAAGAAGACCTGCAACACAGCAAAGGACGAATGGTTTAATATGCAGTGTGCTGAAGTTAAAAAGAACACACACAAAAAAAACCCTATGTACAAAAAGATACAAGAACTTGCAGTGGAAATATATGCTCCAAAAACTGGTGGTATCAAATCTAAAGAGGGTGACATTCTCATGGAAAGAGAAGACATTTTAAACAGATGGTCCAAATACATAGAGGAACTTTATCATGATGAAAGAGGTCCACCACCCGAAATCCAAAACACAGATGGTCTTGTGATACTAGAAGAGGAGGTATGCAGAGCTTTCAAGAAAATGAAAAATGGAAAGGCAGCAGGTTTTGACATTATTCCATTTGAACTTGAACTAAGACATGCCCTCTCAGCAACTTTGACAAATTGTACGCCATTTCTAAAGTAATAGAAATAGGTTTGCCAAGGGATTGTGAAACTTGTATTTTCAGGTTAAACGCACTTTTACTGAATTTCAATAAAGAAAAAAAAATTAAAAGATTCTAAGTTTAATGGTTTAGTCCCCTGCGTGAGTTAGCATCGAATTTTCTTCAAGCGACTACTGTTTTTTATACCAATATATTTAAGGCATTCCTATTCCTGCCTAATTTGGGCGAGTTATTTTGCATCTCTTTTTTTAACAATCCTACATGGTATTTAAATAAAGAATTACAATAATAACACCACTTTTCCCTTCCAAAACCTTCCATTTCTTTTGTTTCCAACCAATTCCATGGTTGCACATTTAAGGGCACTGCTTTCTTGTGAAGTACTTAGCTACTCGCATGACAGTTATGGTATTATAAACGCCTAATCAGAAATCTGGGACGAAAACTCACGTCTAAATTTTGTTTGCACAAGCAGTCCGAGATATATACATATGCACGTGTAAAACATTATTTTATATTAGATTTACTCTTTTACTTCTAATAAATTGAACATACCAACTTCCATGTATGGTTTTACAACATCCAAACAAACCCAAAAAACCTGTGTTTCGAAAAGAAACCATTTGGTTGTTTAGATCCTCATTTTGATGACAGCAAACAGGTTTGGCAATACTTGTGACATGACAATTAATTCGAGTCAAACTTAAATGAAACTATACCTCTTTTATTGCTGGGTACTTCTTTTTTGATTCATTATGTATCGACTTCAGGTCTGCCATAAGTGACTCCACTAGCTTCTTAACTTGGTTCTCGTCCATGGCTCGATACATTACTGGAAATAAGGACTCTGAATAAACACAATTTTTTATTTCAATCGCCTGAAAATAAAGTTGGCTTCAAACAGATCAAATACTGTCGTTCCAATCATTTCTCTTTCTCATTTACTTTCTACAGATACAATGTGTATACGACAAAAAAACTGTTACAAATGTTTGTTTTGATTCAGTAAGATTAGGCACAGTGCAGCTTGCCTGTTGACCTCATTATTTGAAAGGTTTGGGATGCATCTCATATCCAAAGCTTTGTTGTTCATGAAACAAACACAATTGTAAAATTCTGATTAGACTGGTATAGAGTGATCTTGATACCCATTTCTAAAGAACAGTCAGATAAATTCAAAGTTTCTGTCCATGTTCTATTCCCTTTTTTTTAATGATTCCTTCGGTCATGGTTTATCGCCAGTTGAATGAGTATGAGAGCAGTAACTTGTGTACCATGCACATGCGCAGGCGTATAATACAAGAGGAAAGCGGCGTGGCAAAGTGCATTCGAATAGAGGAAAGAGTGAAAAGTGCTTTTCTTTCCCATCAGTTTTCTCCTTGAAAACTCCCTCTTGTTGTTCACTTTCCTCCAAGCATTCCGATATTCGTTTTGTTTTTTACTACCGGCTGTAGACTTGTTAAACGGACAGGGAAACAATGTACTTTCCAAATGATGTCTAAAGAAACCATTTTTTCTTCTTCCTCCTCCTCTTCTTCTTCTTCTTCTTCGGCTTTCATCCGACGTTTGTCAGGTGGGCCGCTCGATACCCTTTTCTCCACTTGAGTCGGTCTTCCCAATCTCCTTCTCTCGCTCCCACTTTTTTCGTGTCTCGTTCTATGATGTCCCTCAGTCTAAGCTTTTGTCGTCCTCTACTCCTCCTTCCTGTCACTGGTACCTGCCATACTGCCATCAGAATATTGTCATTTTCTCTCCTCATTACATGTCCATACCATATTAACTTTGCTTCTCTTGCTTTCTCTGTTATTTTCCTTACCTTTAAAAATCTTCTTATCTCATCATTCATCCTGTGTTCGTGCAAGGATCTTCCAGCTTGCCACCTTAGCATTCTCATTTCCGTCGCTTCTAACATTTTCTCCTCTGCCCTTTTTAAAGGTACGACTTCTAGACCACATAGTAATACTGGTTCTAATACTGATGAATAGATCTTTGTCTTGAGTTTTATTGGCATTCTCGTGTCGCATACTATGCCACTCACTTCTCTCCACTCCCCCACCACCACCACCACCAGCTCTTCTAACTCTTGTCTTGACTTCTTCTTGACACCCCCTTGTCGTTAAATGGTTGTTCCTAAATAGCAGAAGGACTCCACTTGCTTAATCATTTCACCAAGTCTATCTCTAATGCTAATAATTATTTGCTCACTCTTTGAAGATACCCTTGTTTCTGTCTTCTTGGTATTCATTTTTAAATCTCTCAATTCCATCGCTTCCTGCCACCTATGAAGCTTCGATTCCAACTCTTCTCTATTATCTGCTGTTATGGCCAGGTCGTCTTCATACAACAACTTCTCTGGTAGTCCTCTCCTTATGTCCTTCATTATGGTGTCGACTAACAGAGCAAACAGGAAGGGGTTAAGTGAAGAACCCTGATGTAATTGGACTCTGATCTCGAAGTTTTCCGATTCTCCGACTGTACAAATTACTTTGGTCTGGCTGTTGCTGTAGAGGCTGGCTACTACTTTAACCATTTTTTCCGTCATCCCTCTTTTTCTCAAGCACCAAAGTACTACATCACGTAGGACGCGGTCATATGCTTTTTCCAAATCAACGAATGCCATAAACAGCGGTTCTTTACCTTCAAGGTTTTCTTCGTGCCTCTGTCTGATAATGAACATCGGGTCGGTGGTTCCTTTTCCAGGCATAAATGCGAATTGCATATCAGCAATATCTGTTTGCTTTCTAAGTCTCTTGTCAATTATCCCTTCATAAAAAAGAAAGCATTTTTTCCATTGCAACTAAACAATGTCTTGACACATAGTCCTGCTTTTACTTTAGAAATTATTTTAAAAAAAAGAAAACTTGACCAGGAAGAGGAAAAAAATGGAGAGCAATATAAATGAAAAAAAGTTTTGATGTTTACGGATGCTATCTGAGAGGCCACATAAGGAATTTCAAAATGAAGAAATTAACAAGAAAGAAAGCCATATATAGACGAAAATGGGCCAATCACATCCTCCTCAAAAGGAATAGTCAATTTTTATTGGCCACATTACAGGCCCTCTTTCCTTTACAGCTTTCTGTTGTGTGTAAGGTCTCTTCTCTTAGAAATACTTTGAGGAACCATTACTGCACCTTGAATTTCATTGTTGGACTTAACCGTCGTTGCCTTTTGTTCAAGCAAAGCACAGTAGCTTGTGTTCTCAGGAGAAAGTACTGCCATTTATATTGCCTGTGCAATCGAATACAAAAACGGTATGATTTCGAAAATCCCGACATTCAATGTTAATGGCTTCAGGTTTTTGTGAAAACTCTAAATCGTTTATCGTTGGAGTGATATACGGTACCCCTGACTTGTCAAAACATATGAGCAAAAACTATAAAAAAAGGTTCATACACACTATTATTGCAATAAACAAATGAAAATCGTGAGCTAATAATTATAGGCGATACGAACTTAAATTACCTCAACTGAAGTAACAATACTCTATTAAAGAAACAGCGGAAGCTTTTGAGATGCATCAAATTATCAAACAATCAACGAGAATAACTGACAATTGTGAAACATTAATCGATGTCATTTTTACAAATCGTACAGAAAATTACCATCAAGCTCACAGAGAACAATTATCATTCAGCAACCACAATATACTAAAGTGCAAAAGAAAACTACGCTATTTTAAATCACCAACAGATATTTATGTTTAGAGATTACAAGAAATATAACCACAACACAACTGTAAGAAAACTTAAAAACACAAACTGGAACAGCGTCTATTTTTGTAACAATCCTAACATTGCTTGGTCGAACTTGAAAACAACACTTACAGAAACATTGGACCAAAACGCACCGTGGATTAGAAAACGTGTCAAAGGAAGGAGATGTTCCTGGTTGAACAGGCAAATAAACAAACGAGACAAATTACATCGTAAATTTACCAAATCGAAAAGAAAAGGGGACTGACAGAGCTACACCAAGCAAAGGAATAAAGCATACTCTGAAATCAAAAAGTTAAAGAGTCATTACTACCGAAATCTTCTCAATGAAACATCAAATGACCCTGACAGATTTTCGAAAACCATAAAAAGTATCTTTCCGGTTTAAACTAAGGGAGAAACATCAAAATTCATTTTCATAAGCGGCGAACTTGACACTAATCCAAAAAATATTGCACGTAGTTTCTGAGACAAGTGCACGAATGCTTCTAAGGTCGTAAAGTCAACATCGATTGTACAAAAAAATAGGTTTCATTTCAGAAATGAATGCGAATGAACAATTCAAGTATCTCAAAAAAACTTTGACGGCAAAAGTCTTTAGGAATAGAGAATCGTCCATCATTATTCTTGAAGAATGCAGCCATAGACACTACGCAACACTACACTACCTTTAAGTCACATGATCAACTTTTCACTTACAACCGGTTTGGCTGCAACGGATTGGAAAAGAGATAGAGTTTCCATTGTCTTTAACACGTTGGCGCCCGACTATGGGTTTATTTCTAGTATTCGTTCATCTAAAAATATCCGCCTGCGAATACTGTCGTATTTCGTATTACGTACGCTATACATACTTTCAGCTTCGTACTTGGATCTCCAGACAAATCATTCCATGGATAGGCCAAACTACGAGAATGTGCTTACTGCTTAAATTATGCAACAAAAGGCTTTTTAACATTACTCAAATAATAATATTTTGGGGTGAGGGGGTTTAACGTCTTTCCCCCCAATAACTGGGATGTAGACAGTGCCTTTCACAAGGACTTGGATTTGGCAGTGAGGAATTTTTTGGCCGGATGCCCCTCCTGACACCAACCAATAGCTTTTTCTTTTGTGAATTTCCAAAAAGTCGCCTGCTCAGGGAATCGAAACCGGAATTTTTGGTTACGATGCAGTTGCACTAACCATTAAGCCACGGCTCTTCTTATTATTCAAATAATAATATAATTTAATAATATAATCACTTCGCCAGCTCCAGACTTTGAGCACTTTTCGAGCATTTTGATTCTTTCGCAGAAAATGCCACTCAGCGCCATATTGTTAAAGGTGGCTCAAAACACGAAGTTGAGCAATAACTGTACTTCCAATCTGCTCAAGGACTTTCCAAATTTGCGTACACTAATGATTAATGAACTTTCTGGAAGAAAATAAACCCTGAAATAAAAATCCAATTTGGATTTTTCCAAACCAAAATATCGATCGAGCATGCAGCTACACTGTACTCAGACACAACAAAAATAACATGAACGAAGGACAACTAGCTGGTGCAATATCTATTAACCTACGAAAAGCATTCGACACCTTGAAACATAGCCAAATAGTCGTCAACTTGAAGACATTTGGAGTTAATGGTATAGAAAATGAACTATCTACTGACTTTATTTTATGGTAAGCAAACTGTTTACTACAATAAGTCATGTTTACAATTTGTATCAGTCACCTGCGGAGTCCCTCAAGGGTCTATCATGGGTCCATTGTTATTTCTAATCAGTTTTAACGACGTAGCAGGTTCGCTGGTCTGCTAAAAATTAAGATGTTTGTCAATCACTACATGATGTATGCAAAGGGGAAGCCGATGTAAAAAACAGAGCATCTTGACTTGACTGCCGACTTCAGCTGAGCTTTCAACTGGATGACTGAAAATAAACTAGTAGTAAACAGTAAGAAAGACAAAACAGAAAGTACACTTTTCGCCTACTCACCACCAAAGCCGCTCTGTTAATGTATGCATCAATGATTGTTCCACTATTTCCATGCTACTCAGCTCTCACACACAGGTAAACTAAAATCTTCAGAGAAAAAACTCAGTTGTCTGGAAAATTGAGCAAACAAAATCATTTTGAAAGAGTGGAGGATCAACTCAATCGGAAAACTCTTGAAACGAAGGCTGTGTCGAAATGTTCAAATTGACAAACAAATTAAAATTGTGAAAACTTTCATAACTACTCTGATTTCATGACGAATAATATCAGAAATCGAACTAAGCTTCTGCGACTACCACCTGCGAAGCTTGAATGTTACAAAGAGAGCATTAGGTACTCTGGAGCCAAAGCAATTGATGACTTATCAGTTGAAGCTCGAGCTGCAAAAAACGAAAATAGATTTTTACCTTTAACCAACCAATTTTAATCATTACCTTTAACTCTTCTCCTATAATTTTTTTTGAAATTTTCAGTATGGATTTTTTTGTCTTAAATAGTTTTTCTGTCACTTTTTCACTCAGATTCAACAGGGCCCCCTTTGGAAACAGAAATTTTATGTGTGTTATGCAAATGTATATAAATTTTTGAATGGTTTTACCCTGAATAAATGTTACTACCACAATTATTGTTATCATTATTATTATCATACAAAATCTGAAGCCTTTTGCAGTAAAACCATATTTCCGACGGTTCCGGCTTCTTTTGTGAGTATCCACGACTCATTTTGGCAGAGGACCGTTGATCAGACAGGTTTTAAAAAAGCAGATCTTGCATTTTACAGGCAACTTGAGGTCGTTAAAGATGAAGTTGAGCCTTATGTAGCCGTCTTTTGACAATCCAGTTCTTCAACTGATTTTTTTAAAAGGTTACTGGTGACCAAAGATAGGATGAAATTTTTTCAACAAGTGTGTTGTCCTGACATAGTGGACATGTTTGTGAGGGTTTCAACTTCGAAATGACCAAACATTTTGTATTATTGTTGTTCAACTGCAAGCCGAGGTCCTCAACTATTTCTGCAACAACAACATTTAAATATCAAGCTCTTACGCTACATCGCTTAGTATCGTTAAAAATTGTTACCATCTTCGATCGATATTTTATTACCAGCAAAGAACGATTACAGTAAATTGACTCATCTAGCGTGTCACAGTGTTGCATTAGTTCCATTTTTCTCTTTGCTACACTTTGCTGGCTCCCTTGAACAGTGTGTATGTAACTGTGAAGGAAAGGTAGAAAAACGAAGCTTGGATAAAGGGATGAGTTATCTTCAAACTTAAAAACGTGACATTATGGTAAAAAGCACTTAAAATCTAAAGAGTGCCATAATCTAGCCACCCGAGGAAAGAAACTGTATTCATATAAATATTTATTAAACTTAGAAAAGGCAAGGACAAGTTCCATTTCACTGATAAGACAAAGGTTGAAGAATAGCAGCAAGATTTGAACCTATTAAGTTTCAACCACATCTCTAAACTCGATGCAGAGCATCGAGGTAGGATAAGGTAGCATCGTCTGCCAGGTTTTATGAAAAAGAAAACCAATTATTTAACAAGTAGTTAAATGACAAGTGACTTGTTATCTTTGGCTAAGAGAAGCACAATGCATTATTCCGGCGAGTTATTTTGCTTCTCACCTGCAACATGCAAAGTTCTTTGCCTGGGAAACAGGTTTTCTTTCAAGGATGCATCTGTTTCGACATAAAAAATGTAGTAAGACCTCGAGGTAATAACTCCAAAAATGAAATGCGCAAATACAGTGCTAAGAAGGATGACAACAAAAAAATAAAAATACATTGTCAAATTGTAAGCATGTTTTAAATTATCTTAAAACATGCTTACAATTTGACAATGTATTTTCATCACAAGCAACAGTTGACGGGGTCGTTGACAACACAAAATTATATTATGGTTTCCGGACATTCCATAAACGTGGATCACCAGCCCACTGATTAGAGTCTGCATTCCATATACTCGCGCATACGCTCTTGAACCGGGTGACGAATAATATATCGTGCCAAATTTACATTTACATTGGGCAACACAATTGAATTAACACATATTTTTCATTCCTCTACCTTTAATCCTTTAATTTTTTTTTCTTACCACATACGAACTTCAAACTGACTCTTCTGTCGCTTTACTATTATTTACTTTATACTTAGCTCCACTGGACCATACTATATTTCCGCCTGCAGTCATAATTGAGATATAAATATATGCAATCAAACTGGGAAACTGCTTATATCGGGTCGATTTTTTACAGAGTGGTTTAATTTTACATTGGTTATAGGAATATACAGATTATGTAAAGAAAATAGTAATTAACGCACGAACTTCGAGAATACCAATTGTATTTTTATTTACTAATTCCGTGGCGCTTGACACAACTTTGAGAGAAAATTCTTATTGCCTTTAAAGTTAAGGCTGACAACTACCGTGTTAAATTGATCATACAAATACCAATAATAAATAGAAACAAACAACTGCAATGATAGGGGTTTAAAATGACGGGGAAAACCAAGGGATGACTGTCAAATTGATCATTCTACACAACAAAAAAGTGACTCATCATGGGAGAGATAATCAACACCCAAACATCTGGCATAAATCTCGGGGTCAAAAGCAGCAATTGCTTGGTTTGCGACGTTTTCGCCTTCAGCTGGGAATTGAAGTCAGACGGAGTGAATACGTACCCCAAATGGGGGAATTGGTTATTATATTGATTTGTGCATTATCAACTCTGTAGTGATAACAGGATAAAAATATAAATATTCCGGAGATCTACAAAAGAGTACCTGACGAACTAAATCCAGAGCCCTTCACCACATTGTCAAAAATATTCTTCCCTGGCGCTCCTCATTCTACACACCACTTAACGCGAGGCCACTAATCCCTAAAAATAGCCCTATCACCGTTAATAACTGTACTAATAAAATGGACTGGTTCTGTGAGAATAAAAATGTACACATCGCAAGCCCACGTTTAAAGTCATTTGTAGTTTTTTCTCCATTGCTATTCAAGCCAAAAGAACTGTCCACAATTAAGACAAGCTAAACTAGATTAGACGTAACAATATTTAACCAATACCAAATGATGAAAAAATAGGGAAGAATATATTTTGGAGACAATGATAATAACGATAAAAATAATAAATGTACTACAGCGTGTTACGCTACTTTTTATTGGCGTACAAGCAGATATGAGCTACCCTACTGCAGCTGGACATGTTACCAAGGTAACGATTAAATTACACAACATAAAGGGTTTTTATAAAATACTCAAATACTCAGTAAGGAGGCATTCTGTCTTTATACACAGTTTTACTTTATAAATCAATCTACTCTTGAACAAAATCAGGCAAGATACCACTATTTCCTGTGAATTAAGTTTTCTTGAATACGCTCGTTTCCAACAATGAAACGTATTTTACAGTTCCATAGCCGTCCAGTATAAAACTCATGTCTATATTGTCCTAGATGCTATCTAGCAAAGGTCAATGAAATCCTAGAACAAGCATGTTGACCGAAAGATGTTCCTTTTCTAGGTGGTAGTGCAAATGATACAACATTCTACAGCAACACACACCTTGGCTTCTTCTTCTTTTTCACTTGTAGTGCTGCTCGTGTGGCAGTTTCGAACACTTCACGAACACCTTCCTTGGATTTTGCCGAGCATTCCAAATAAGCGAAGGCATTGATCTTATCAGCCATTTCTTTGCCCTGCTCTGGGCGTACCGGGTCTTGTTTCATACGAGACAATTCGCGTTTTGTGGACTCATCATTTCGAAGATCTTTTTTATTTCCAACCAAAATAATGGGGACATTGGGGCAAAAGTGCTTCACTTCTGGGGTCCATTTTTCTGGAATATTCTCTAAACTGTCCGGTGAGTCTATTGAAAAGCACATCAGTATAACATCTGTATCTGGATAGGACAAAGGTCTTAGTCTGTCATAATCTTCTTGACCTGCTGTGTCCCAGAGGGCCAATTCTACTTGTTTGCTATCAACTTCAATATCAGCTACGTAATTTTCAAATACGGTAGGCACATAAACTTCTGGAAATTGATCTTTGGAGAAGACAATCAGAAGACAAGTTTTACCACAAGCACCATCACCAACAATAACTAGTTTCTTACGTATGGCTGCCATGTCACTTGAATCTAAAAAACAAACAAAAAAGAAATACATTACAAGTATGTACCACACAAATAGGGGGAAGGTACTTAGTCAAAGTTAAACAGGAACCATGGGTTCTCAGGGCTGTGGAGCATCAAAAAGAACCATTGGCAAAACCCTGATCAAATCACTTTTAAATGAAAATAGATGTAAAACAATTGTTGCCAACCAGAATGGTGATCACAAAAAGAAATGCATAACCATTTCTCGTAAAATTGAATTTTTAACCTTTCTAACTAAATTTTAAACAACAAAACTTGCAATACATCTCTACAATACATTGTTGATAACCAACAATGTAAAAAATTGTATTAAAAAAACTGACCACATTTCACAGGGTTAAGGAAAACAACTTGTACACCAGTCCTTTCAGCATGTGGAGTTCCATTTGCACGCATTAGAAAATCTATTGTGGGGTGACTTGTCTAATCAATACCCATTTTCAACAATAAGCAAGAGAGTTGCAAGATAATTAAACATTGCAGGAAAATATTTGGTGGCTTGTAACAATGGCAAAACAACAAAAAAGTATAATGTTGAAAGCCAAATTAAGTAACGAATGTTAACTTGTACAATACCATTGTAAATGTCATTGAGTTAGATGTTACCAGGTGGAGTATTATGTAACAACGGAAAGAGTTGGACCAAGAACAGAACCTTAAAGAATAAAAGGATTAATGGAATACCCATATGTCCATCATCCTTTACAGCTCCATGCAATTTGTGGCATTTTCTGGATTTGTTTGATTCATATACCTTTGAGAAATATGTTGTGATGCACTTGTTGCAAAATGGTTTTTTACTGGAATCAAATGTCTTTTAAAATATGACTGAGAAGTGAGTACACTGCACAATTGCATTGCAAATTCAGTGTTGTACATGACACAGCTATACATTAAGCATTGGTGTTAGAGCAATTAGTGTGCCATTGGATTAAAAAAACTATTATTGGGGTTTTGTGTTTTCAAAGATCTTTCAAGAGTTAAACAAGTTGCAAATTAATTATTCTGAGAAAATTATGTGCATAGAATTAGTGATAAATTATCATACATAGTGACTTGGAATAAAAGCACATGGAGCACTGTGGCAAAACCAAGGTAGAGCTCAAGTAAGAGAAACACAAAAATGTGCAGCAAATATTAACGAAATAAACAAAACAAACCAACAACAATAACCAAGTTAAGTGTATGAAGGAATTGGTCCTGGAAAATCCAAACACTAGAACATCTGAAATACGAGGTAAAATGTACGAATACACTTGCACAATTACAAAACAAATGCAGTTTTGTTGTAATACCATGACATGACGTGGGGCTTTTTACACCCCTTCAAAGACACTGCATAATCAACTTAAATAGTTTCATTACTAATGAGCTACAATGATCATATCAATATTACAATAGAAAAAACTAAACATTAAGGATTTTCCTGTTAAAGTCTTGAATAGTTTGCATATTACAACAAACCATTTTTTGACCAATTATTGAATTATGTGAAATAAAATATTAATAATTTACTCCTTAGAATTCTGACTGTTAATTTTGAAGAAAAGCAACTCCTTCAGACAATAGCATTAACCAGATCAGCCTGCCTCAAGAGCCTTCTGTTCCTCTTTTCTTGCAACATCCCTTATATTTTTGTTTCACTTTACAAGATTAATAACACTAAGGCAAAACCATGGGTAAT
The DNA here is from genome assembly GCA_003991215.1 of Morbakka virulenta. Classification (NCBI taxonomy): domain Eukaryota; kingdom Metazoa; phylum Cnidaria; class Cubozoa; order Carybdeida; family Carukiidae; genus Morbakka; species Morbakka virulenta. The sequence continues at coordinate 1,321,083 of RDPX01000264.1, forward strand.
AAAGCATAGTACCCACCATGCAGAAGACCATGGCTGAAAAAGCCCACTAAGCTGATATCATCTGAAAATGTTTGTTTCCAAACTGGTCACACATAGCAATTACTTCATCAAGATAAAAGATTGCAAATACCATGCTATTAGGGGCTAAAGAAGAATCTGGCTAGGTATCCACATTTGTCAGCATGCTAACACCATGCTATTAGGGGCTAAAGAATAATCTGGCTAGGTATCCATATCTGTCAGCATGCTAATACCATGCTATTAGGGGCTAAAGAAGAATCTGGCTAGGTATCCATATCTGTCAGCATGCCAATACCATGCTATTAGGGGCTAAAGAATAATCTGGCTAGGTATCCACATTTGTCAGCATGGCATCTTGACTACAAACTGTGTTTCCAACCAAAACTACTATCCAGCTGAGCAATGAACTTAGAAGTTGACAAGGAACATTTTTAACCTTGCAAAATACTCTTTCAAGTCCACTTCATATACTGGCATTCTTTGGCCAAATTAAAGATTATTGAGGAAAAGTTATAACAACTATTGTTTGAGCTTTTCAAAAACATGTAAGATATTCTAAACTGTTTATTAACTTACCTAAACATGGCAGGAGAGTAGCAAGGTCAAATTATATGATTTTATCTATTAACAAAACTGATATATTAAGCCATTCACTAAAACTAATTCCAAGTGCTGGTCTTAACTTCCATCTTGGCAAGGGAAAGACTTTAGTAAATATGATTCCCTCTCTTAACAAAAATTGTTGGTGAAAAAATACAGTATTCATCCATATGCTAGATCAGAGGGCAAAAATGAACTGGATTTATGTCCATGTTCACAAAGTTTAACACAGTTGAAAACATAGACACAATCACACAAATTAAATAATAACTATGGTGACAGAAACCTTTGCAGAGCGAATTCAGCCATATCCTGCTTCTTAGGGTACAGCTACTAGCAACACATAAAGTAACTTATTGAACATTAATATACTTTTAATAACTCCAGAAAAAAGTTCCATTTAATACTAAGCATAAAAAAATACTTCCATATTATTTTTTTTGAAAAAAAAACATTTTATTTTAATTTTAATTTATCACTGATTTTTTTTTTTTTTTTTTGCTTCTCTTGGATCAAAGCACAAGGTTTTTCCTTCTGCTTTGAATCGTGCAACTTTATGGCAATTAGTAGTTGCGCATGCATTGTACGACTGCCAAATTTTTTTTCTTTTTCTACATTAACTGTGGTGCTGCAGCATTTCACCCACTCCTCTCTTGTTTGATATTCCACACACTTAACATTCTATTTGAAGTGTCTTATAACAATATCTACTTTACACAATACAATAAGAAGATTTTTAATAGGTCATTCCCACCATTCAGATTTGATTCTACTCCCCAGCGTTCCTGTACATTTGCATGACCGACATGCAATTCAAATGACACATTCAGGTGTTACTAAGCAACATCATTTGACCCCCCACACCGAAATCAGCTGCATTGTCAATTGGGGCCAGTTGATCTCGACTGCAAAATGGGTCACAGTTACACAAAGTAACCAAATGTTTCCGTGGCTAAAAGTTCGACAAGCTTCACCAAAAACATCTAAACCTTCGATGCTATCTTTTTGTGGGATAAGGGGTTTCAAAGTGATACACAGAAATTATTTCTCAATTTCACGGTTAACTTTTTGTTTCAGGGTGACCAAAACGACCATTTCAAATTGAAAAGCTTCCCCTGACGGGCTTATTCAACATCCAGCCCCCAACATAAGCATCGATACTGTCCTGCTAGCGCAGGAGATTGTGCAACACAACAATAACACCATATTCCGAAAAACGAAGAAAATAAGTTATGCAATGGTCTAATCAATAATATGTAATAACCAATGTTACTGTGATCTATCAATCGATATGAGAGGTATGCACTATATCAAAAACAGTTATGCCAGCCAAAACATCATTACCAACGAAGTTAATGCCTAATCATGATGTCAAAAGAAAAAAAAGAAAACAGCTTTGCACCACCCTTTATGGATGATGGTGAGAACGGCATCGGAGACTTGCTACATTAAATTTGTAATACTCGATCACCTTTCAGTTTGATAGTGTGATTTGATATCTTAAGAGTTGCCAATAAAATGTGGTAAAATTTTTGGAACACTTGTTTCTATTTGCACATCAAATGAGGTAGGTCTTTAATTCAGATTCAACATTAAACGAGGGGAAAAACAAAACTTAAATAAACAAATTAATAATAATGATTTTAGTTCCAAAAAAACCCAGCAAGCACTTGGTATAAAACTGCAAATCAAAAACACCTCCACGTCGCCAAAACCTCTGGGTCACAGCCTTAATTTGCTTTGTGGGGACTGCAGCTTTCGCTTTCGTCCCAAGTCTGCTGAAAACTTTCTATACTGTACAACAAAAACAGAAAAGGTATCTACAGCATGCCGCTAATATCAGATAAGGAAAACACTCGATTTTGGAATGACTAGCGAGAAAAAGATTTTATCGAGATAACATGGACACAACACAAACGACAAAAACCTTGCCGAATGCATGGGGCTGGGAGGGTCGCAGGAAATAATGCACATCGTTTGCAAAACAAAGAACGTTAAGATACTTACTCCAAAACTACTAAATACTTTTCCTTTTAGATTATGACATATTAACAGCTCTCCTATCCTGAGATAAGATTACTTGACAATTGTAATGACAGCATAATAACTCACTTGATTTTGCGTTTTGTTCCTCTGCACCTAAACATAAACTTCGAGAGTACAATGATCGTTCAATGACCAGTTAATGAACAGAAGTTAACTCACCTTCTACAGCCTGATTGAGTACAAGTAATTACTAAAACTTGGTCTCCTCCTTCGTCAAACGTGTTGTATTTACTGCTCTTCTCAAACCACACCTCAATATATACGACTCACAAGATGTTCTAATTTCAGATCATGACAAACAACGTCAAGGTGCGATGTCAACGTTGTTCAAGAGTTGATTGGACAATGGCACAAATATTCTAATCTTGATTGGTTAAAAGCCTTCTCATACCCAGCTTTTTTAATACTCTCTATTCAAATTGCGCCTTCAGGCCTGAAAGGGTCTGAGCTGCGGTTGCTAGTAAAAATGCGGTTTCTTCCTTCTCAGCCACAATCAGCCCATTTATCAAACACTGAGGGTCTTATGGACCAAAGTCTCCGACCCTACTCTCTCACGAGTTTAATATCTGAAAAGGTAGGATTGAGTGCCAGTCCTTGTCCCTTACTCAAAAGGATTTGAAGTCCAGATAGAATCAAGACAACATTCAACACCCTGACCACCGAGTAAACTAACCTCTAACATTAAGCATTAAAATTGAAAAGGGTTTAAGACTTTGAATTCGTTTTTGAAAACTGACGGAGAGAGAGAGAGAGAGAGAGAGAGAGAGAGAGAGAGAGAGAGAGAGAGAGAGAGAGAGAGAGAGAGAGAGAGAGAGAGAGAGAGAGAGAGAGAGAGAGAGAGACAGAGAGAGACACAGAGAGACACAGAGAGACACAGAGAGAGAGAGACAGAGAGGCAGAGAGAGACAGAAAGAGACAGCGAGAGACAGTGAGAGAGAGAGGGTGAGACAGAAAGAGACAGAGAGAGACCGAGAGAGACATGTCACTTATACATAACTCGATGTTTAATGTAAACAGCAGAGAAACTGACGCGCAAGGATGGGAAAAATTGCACCTCCCACACATACCTGTAGTGCGAGCAGAAGTAGGAAAGAGATAAACATGGTAAGGGCGATGAGA
>RDPX01000264.1:1324893-1347519 GCA_003991215.1 Morbakka virulenta
AAGAGGGAGAGGAGAGAGAGAGAGAGAGAGAGAGAGAGAGAGAGAGAGAGAGAGAGAGAGAAAAGCAGACAGACAGAGGGACAGAGAACAAGGACAAAAACTATAAACGTTAACCAAATCAAGCAGTATGGGTACAAAAAGTAATAATCTTGAACACTGAACAGTCATGAAGCACAACAAACCAGTGAGAAAGTTAGTGTGAATTAACAGTGTTGACAATTTCAACTTGTTTTGCAAATTAGACATTTTTTAGAGGGAACCTAATCCTGGACTGTGATTCAAAATGCTCCGTGAATTAGAAGCTTCCTTTAACACCACATCAATGATAATTTTATCCAATGGTTGAATTTTTACTCCACTGGTGAACCTAGAGTGGAGACTTGCCACTTTTCATTACTTCAATTTTTGAGTTAATTGTTGATTTTTCCACTTGTACTTCTGATAATGGTAATCATCGTCCTTATCTGCTTGCCTTTTATCTCGTTTCTAATCTTATGATTGGAGATTTTTCGTAACCCCCTGTGTAAGATTTTTGCTGGTATAGTAAATTCAAACAATAAATGGGCCAAATCGCTGACTGATTGGGCACCCATGGAATATACTAGATCCTAAGGAGGACGATGTTGAGATGGAGAGACGAAAGAGAAGAAATATGCACCATCAACTGGACGTACATGACACAAGATCGAATTAAATGGAAGCATGAAGGTTATCTGCCAGCAGTGTCATGAACTGCTGCTGCTAATGAGGATGACAGTAAATTTCATAGAACAGTTTGTTCTTCTTTATATTAAGCGAGTACAAGTTTCCAGTGGAAACAAAAAAATACAAAGTGAGTTCAAAAAAATATAAATAAGTCATTTGAACAAAATTGTAGACACAAAAATGGACACCCCAGTCGTTTTCGCGGTAAACTAGTGCCTATGTTCGTTTCATTTAGATTTTCAATAATCGAGTGATGATTATCATATTTCTCGATCAGGAGCAGTTTGTTAACAAGTCTAGCAATAAAATTCCCTGTCTTCCCAGGCTACAATTAAATTTTCAAGGAGACCTGAATGATTTGGTGAGAGAGATTCAGCAAAACAAAAAAGAACAATTCTGACGTCACGGTTACCTCAATGGAATTTACTTGCTACAGACGTGATGGCTACTGAATATCGCAAAAGATCAAAACATCTAGTTAGAAAATTTTCTACACATAGTGAACTCTGCTACTGCAATGACATTTCTGAACTTTTGGATGTTGTGGACATACTCATGATTAGAGATTGTTCATTGATGGTTCAAAAGAAGCAGAAAAGATGTTTAGTTCACAATGGAAATGTTTTACTATCTGTTCCTGTCGTCTCTTCAACTACTTTGAAGGACACATGTAAACATTTCAGTGATTTTGAACATAATTGACTATGATAGTCAGTGGAATATCCGTGCAGATCTAAAAGTTGTTGCCATTTTTACTGATTTAAAATCTAGATACACAAAGTTTTCTTTATTTTTTTTATATCAGTTGGACTATAGAGTTAGACAACAGCATTTTGTGCGCAAACAATGGCCTCATAGAGAGATCATGAATCAAAGACAACAAAATGTTAAAAATTTACCACTGGTGCCCAAAGAAAAAAAACTCTGCCTCATCTTCATGTTAAGTTAGGTATTTTTAAACAATATGTGAAAGCACTGAAGATGAACGAGAACCTTGACTCTATTAATGAAAAATTCCAGCACTTTTAGAAATTAAGATAAAAGAAGGCATTTCTACTGGCCCACATATCCAAAAGTTGGTCATAAGTGATAAAATCTCTCAAATCCTCCCTGCATCTCTGTTGTGTGCCTGGAGTTCTTTCAAAGAGTTGTGTACCAAATTTTTGGGTAAGCATCGTTCTGAAAACTATCAAAAAATTGTTGAAAAAACCTAATGCAAAACTATCAGAAAATTGGCTCCAATATGTCCCTAAAACTTAAATTTTTACACTCACACATGGTTTTCTTTCATGAAAGACATACTGATGTATCGGATAATGTAAAATACTGTCCTGGCCAGTGTGAGTAAATTGACGGTATGTAGCCCCTGCAGACTCTGATCTTGTTTTTTGTTAATCTTTTGATCTCCCTTCGTGTATACTGTATGTTGTAGTTATTCAGCTGTTCTTCAATATCATTTCACCATATATTTATACATATATATGGTGAAATGATATTGAAATACAGGTGAATGACTATAACCTAAAGTATATATATGGTATATATATTATATTTTGTATCATATGGTATATATATTATATATACATAAATTTAATATACATACCATAATAAGTTTATTAAAGATTACATTTCGTTTTGTAAAATCAATAAAAAATATAATAAAACAATGTATTTTTGTATTAAAGATTTTTCAAAATTGGAAGGTGATAAAGCAAAAGTTTAAATCTAGGTTCTTTAAACCTCCCTCGAGAGTTTGAAGAGAGGAGTGTCAATTTTGAAGAGTCCCATGTTGTGTGACAGATGACAGAGGGAAAAAGAGAAATCCATTCGTATCTTTAGCCAAAACATTAAAACACTGAAACGAGTCCTTGAACGATCATGAACGGAAAATCATTGGTTAACAAAAAGGTTCCAATACATTCTACCAATACAATCTTCTCTCAAATTGTTCTTTTGGAAGTTGCGTGATACTTCTCTATTCCTGAGGCCGTAACACAACGTTGCGTTATTTTTAACTTGATGTGGTGATAACTTAACACCACATAAAAAAATATTTGTTTATCCTATTTCACTTACACAAAAAACATGTGCAAAAACTGATCACGATGATATAAAGATAGACTACTCAAAACCCACAAACTCTATGTCCTCGACAAGTTTGAAAATGATATCGCTACCTGGTACTTCGAAAACACAAAATATCGATAGATTACAGACACTGGAGCATACTGACTTGCTGCAATTTTGTGACTTCTACCCTGCCATTAAACATGCAATATTTATTGTCCTAACACTACCTGCGACAACCTGTATGATAGAGTAATCTTTCCGTACATTTCTTACTTACTTATGGATACTTATGGAAGTCTACTGGACGCAGGTCTACGTGACCTCTGTGTCCAGATCCTCTATGTCCACACTGTCAACAGCATAGTTTCTAGTACTACGGTCATGGCCTGGGAGGGGGGCTGTATAATTATATTTAAAATCCATGTTCTTCCAAGCGCTGCCAATCCTTTTCTCAAAGCTTAGTATTGACTTAGTTGCTACAACATCACTCGGCAAACTATTCCAGGTAGAATTTTTCCTCAGCCTGAAATAAAACTTTCTTCTGTCTTTCTTAGCTCTGAGCTTTGCCAATTTCAGTGAGTGATCTCTGGTGCATGTGGTGCTAAGTGGCATTTCTGGTGCTATTGCTCTGTCATACACACTAAACATTTTATAAGTCTCGATTATATCCCCACGGGCATTCCTGTATGTCAGGAAGGGGCGTTCCAGCTTCCTCAATCTCTCATCATAGGTGAGATTCCTTAGAGAGAGCACCACAAGGGTTGTACGATGCTGGACGTTTTCTAGGGCATCAGTATGTTTAAGTTTATGAGGGTTCCGTACAGGGTTGGCATATTCAAGGTGAGGGCTTATTAGGGTTTTATATAGGTGTCGAAACATATTTTCATCCAGATGTATAAATGCTCTTCTGATATGGCCTACAATTGAGTTGGCCTTTGCGATCTTTTCTTGGATATGGGATTCAAATGACAATGAGCTGTCCATGGCTACACCTACGTCTTTCATAGTATTTACATATTCAAGATCAAATGTGATGCCAGCACATTTAACTTTGTAAACATACTCCCGATCAGGGCTGGTACCCAGGGCAAGGATTTTACACCTATTGCCATGGAAACTAAGCAGCCATTGGGCTGACCATTCTTCAAATCTGGATAGGTCCTCCTGAAGTTTGACTCGGTCCTGTGTGGAATCAATTTTATTATCCATTTTGGTATCGTCAGCAAATAGGTAGGCATCACATGATGTCATCACAGGTAGATCCTTAATATACAACACAAATAAAATCGTTCCCAGAACACTCCCCTGGGGAATACCACTGGTTACTGGTGCCCATGCTGAGAATGTTCCATTTACACACACCCTATGACTTCTGTCAGACAAAAAGTTTTTTATCCAGTTTCAGACATTATGTGTGATACCATAACCTCTTACTTTATTTATTAGTCTTTTGTGTAGGACTTGATCAAAGGCCTTCATAAAGTCAAGGTAAATAACATCCACTTCACCATCAGAATCCAGTATCTCAGTCCACTTATCCAGTACTTTTAGTAGTTGGGGGATGGTGGATCTACCAGTTATGAATCCATATTGATAGACAGACACTTAATAGATCGTTTTCTTTCATATGGCTAATGAAAGGTCTGGTACCTTATAATTGACTCCAGAGTTTTGCATATCACATTGGTCAGGCTTATAGGCCTGTAGTTATTTAACATTTTCCTGTTCCCTTTTTTACATATTGCAGAGACATGGGCCTTTTTCCAGTCATCCGGCAAGGGTACTGTTTTGCGTGATGTATTGAAGATGAGGGCTATGGGTGTAGCTATGGTTTTGCCTAGTTCTTTTAGCACCCTTGGGTGTAGTCCATTAGGTCCTGGGGACTTTGCTATATTTAACTTACTGAGTTTCTTAACAATTATGTCCTCAGGGATATTGAAGGTATCCAGCAATGATAAGACGTCCTTTGGTGGTACACCTGGGGCATCCCCTGAGGTTCAACTATAAACACGCTAGAGAAGAACTTAAGCAGAACTTCAGCTTTTTCACTGTCACTTTTAGTTGTTCTGGCACAATCAATTGGGATATTCCACTTCTGGTTTTAATCTTTGAGTTTACATAATTCCAGAATTTTTAGGGCTTTTCTTTGCCTACTTGGCAATGTCTTTTTCCGTTTCTCTTTGGACTATCCTTGTCATAGCTCTCACCTGGTTTCTCTTTCTACAATATGCTTGCCACTTTTCACCATCTTTAGTCTCTAGATATTTCTGGTATTTTTCTTGGTACTTTCCACTCATCGTGATCACAAGATTTCTGTCTAACAGGTTCTATGTCTATTCTACACGCTAACTACTATTAATATTTATCCTAAAGTGGGTTTAATACATGTTGATTTTGATAAAAAGCTCAGGCTTAAATTTGACAACTTCCCGCCATTTCCGTGATCTTGGCCTTATTTATAGAATCCTTTGCGATCTGTTGGCATTTAAATTACTGTGTTTTAATGTAACGATGCGAACGTAATTGGAGCGGGCGAAATTATTCACTCCTTTCCTACTTGGTTTGGAACGTACTCCAAAAACTCCAAAATCTTTCCTAAGATGTGATCTCAAATCTCATTTGATATTGCACCTCCTTTCCAAACCCAAAAAAATTTTTGTAGCATTTAAATGTTACTCGAATTGATCGGTGCAAGATAAGTAGTTATCAAAACAACAGTTTTCATGAAACGTTACAATAAATGTTAACCTTGCTGCTTGTTTCCCATGTACAAATTCATAAATGATGATAATCCACGGTACTCGGAAGTACTTCGTTAAATTTCTGAAAAAAACAATCTCATACAATTCCTCTGAAAGCTATTTTTACACGTTTTGGCATTCTATTGAGTCTTACAATGACCATGAATAAAGTCTTTGTTTGCCTGTAAAAATGGCATTCAAGGGATCTCACACAGAACCCTTTGGGCCAAAATTAAATGATCATTCCAAAATACTATGTGAAACAATTTTTGCTGCGCGAAGACCATTGCAAAACAACCAGATTGTGGTTGGAACATTTTACTAGATCGTCATTTTCATGCCTGTTATACCAGAAAGCTTTGCATAGCTACTTTGAAGAATGTCACAAATCATAGATAATCGATAAACATACAGATAAGGCCTAACTTTCCCTAAAAGTTTGCTATTGTGGCACCCAGAATTTTTTAATATGAGGCTAAAAGCTGTAAAGATAAAGCCTCAACCTGTACACATCATGGGTTTTCATGTTTCTTTTTCAACTCTCTTTTAACTGCATAAACTGTGTTATTGCTTAAAGTTTTAGCAGCAGAACAAACCCTCCTTGCTACTGGTGTTCTGAACCAGCTTTTTTTACTTCTGTCTTTTGCTCCTCTCAGGATATTACTATTCTTATGCCTTAAAAAGATCTCTTTCCTCCACCATTCGCTTTAGCAATTTACAAAGTTGCCGCATGAATTCCAAAATTGGTCTTCATCTTTTGTCAGATAACAGTTGTGTTAGGCGCAGAATTGCTTGTCAAGATTTCAGACAAAGCTTCTGTTCAACAATATTATACAACAGATTTGAGCATCTTCCATTCATAATGTTTTATCACACATGGGTATTACATATTTTCATAGAATTGCATGTTGATATTGCATAAAAATAGTGACCTGATCTATACCTCTTCATCCAGGGCATTATGGATAGTGCATAAGCAATTATTCAGAGCAGTTAGGTTTTTTTGCTAAAACAAATCAATTTCTTTACTATTGTACTTGTTATATTTCAGATTTTTGTATCATATATCCAGTGACAGATATGACTTGGGACGATTTTGCATGATTTCTTAAATGACATTCAGATACTGCCACAGGACCCCAATGTACCCAATATTGAGTCACAGATATGACTTTCTGCGTTTTAGCAAAAGTGCTCTGTTCTGACCAGAGGGGGAAAATTCTGAGGCCCCTGATCCTTACGATAAAAAATTTGAGGTCTATATACTGATTTCTGATGAATCACACTGCCTACGACCTCGATTTTTAACTAGATTTGATGACATTCTATTCAGAATCAGACGTCAATATAATATCAGTGACATAAAAACAGCTTTAACACATAATCCAGTCCCGAGTTTTTTTGCAGTTCCTTAACAAAATTCTTTCTTTTCTCTTCCTATGGAAAAAGAGCTACTTGATCGGCTCATGCTAGAGAAGTTCCGATGAAGCTTTTCCTGACACAAAGGTGGTATCAAAGGCTAATGTTTCAAACTTTTTTCTTGACTGTCTCTTAACCTTGCAATGTGTAAAAAGGGTAATGATGAGGAGACAAGTTTTCCTAACGGTTATAAATCCATAGAAACGACAAAATGTCTCCTTGCAGATACATCCGTCAGACAATAACATGACTTTAATAAGGTCGTCGAGGCACCACCGAAGGCACAACAATAATTTTCTTTCATCCCTCTCGATCACCCACTGCCTTCTTTGTTTCTTCCAGTGACATTGCTGCCTACTCCTTGATTCTTTTATCTTTTTTTCTTTCACTTTGTCTTCCCCCTATTCACCCTGGTACTGTATCTTGTGGCACTGTTTTTGGAAGACCCTCTGAGGAACAAACTTGACCATTTCATCTGAGTTTTCCATTTAATTCTTGTTAATGAATCTTCATACCATCCTATACCCTAGTAGCTTTGTCACATATTATGTATAGCCGATACCCAGTGTCTTTTTATGGCAACGCACCTCTGTTGCTAGAATTCAGCTTCTACTTCAACACAAGCACATAGGAAGAGAGACATGGCTAAGAAGCGCACAGGGGGGAAGTTGGACCAGAGAATGGTCTTTTTGTCTTTCCAGACCATGTGGAGCTTAACACTGATGATGTCTGATAGATAGATGGCTTTTCCAAGTCCACAGTTTCTTTAAGTGGTGTTGAAATCAAGTATTCATTATTAGTTGATTATTTTCTGTACGCGACTCAATCAGCTTGTCGCCTCTTTCATTTCTTTCTCCCAATCTATTTGATCCTACAATATCTTCATAACTCCCCTTGCCTACTTACACGTTCTTATTATGAAACCTTCGATATAGCTATAAGTGGATGAGTAATTTTCATCAAAAATTGAAAAATTGCATAGCTCAAAATCCTGATGTGATAGACAAAAACTAAGTTAATATTCGTAATCAGCAGCCCAAATTTAGTTAGGATTCGTTTAAAAACCCTTTGCCAGAAAAATCTTGTTGACCAGTGTTATTGATTAAACATGATTGTTCTTGGAAAAATTTGTGGTGAGGTCCCCAATTCACTTCGACGGCAGTACCTGGCTTGCTAAGGTTTGAGATTTTACCTAGATTGCTTAGGTTTGAGACTACTCCAGGCTCGTTGAGGTGGAGGCGCCTTATGATCTCCTTGATAGTGACACTGTTACTAACCCACTACTGTCTATATACAACCAACAAATTCAGACTCATCAACCACATGGCAAATGAAATTGACTAATCGTCTTTCTATAACGGATCCTCCTCCTCAGGTGCCGTGTCCCAGCCGAATGTTGGTGATCATGTCTCTTCACAGATTCCTGTCCTTCGCTGCCCTCAGGAGCTAAAGCTTGCTCTTTGTAGATCATGCTGCTATGCTTCCTATGAATGTGGTTCTTGGTCTTCCCCTGCCTCGTTTCCCATCAATCTTTCCGGTCACTGACAACTCTTCTAGTTCCCCATTCCTCATTACATGTCCTAGGAATGACAGCTGTCTTTTTCGAATGGTGGACAGTAGCTTTCTTTTGCACCCTGCTCGTCTCAGTACCTCTTCATTGGTAAAATGCTCTGTCCATGAAATCCTTAGTATTCGGCTTAGAAACTACATCTCTGCTGCTTCTAGCTTCTTCTCTAGGGTTGGTTTGATGGTCCAGCTTTCACTCCCATAGGTAAGCACTGGAATTACGTAACAATTGAGGACTCTGAGCTTGGTGTCCAAGGAAATAGTTCGGTTCCTCAGTATCTTGGACATCCGCTGGAATATCTCTTTTGCTGTGGCAATTCGTTTCCGTATTTCCACCAAACATCTTCTGTCTGATGTAATCATGCTGCCAAGATAAATAAATTTATTTACTTGCTGTATGTCTTCTTCATCTATGGCTATCTTGCAGGTTAAGTTCACATGTCTTTTGCTCACCGCCATGCAAAAAGTCTTGCGGCGATTAATATTGAGACCTTTTGCCCCACTTTCTTCTACAACTGTGTCTAGCAGTTGTTGTAGCTTCTCTGGACTGTCAGCTATGAGAGTCGTGTCGTCAGCGTAATGTTTTGGTTTTTTTTCATGTTGTACCCTCCGATCACGAAACCGTCTCTTCTTTCGGTACTTCTCATGATGTTCTCACTATAAAGATTAAATAGGTCTGGTGAAAAGACACAGCCTTGCTTGACTCCTCTTCGAATATTGCCGTATTTTCCAACTTCGTTCTGCACTCTCACACCCGCAGTCTGCTCCCAGTATAAGTTCCTTATGAGTCTAATGTCCTTTCCGTCTATGTCCAGATCTTGCATCATCTCTATCAGGCACTCGTGTTTCACTTTGTCAAATGCTTTTGAGTAGTCGATGAAACACATGTATAGATCACGTTGCATTTCTATGGCTCGTTCTGACAGCATTCTTATAACAAATATAGCATTTCTTGTTTCTGCATCTTGGACAAAACCGAATTGGTGCTTCCCTATCTCTGGTCTTATTGCTCTCCGCGCTCTTCCCATTATGACTCGCATTAAGACCTTAGTTATATGACTCATTAGACTGACGGTCCTGTGGAGCTCACACTCGGTAGCACCTGGTTTCTTGGTCAGAGTGATGAATACAAATTTGGTTAAGTCTAAAGGGATTTCTCTGCTGTCGTATATGTCGTTGAGTAGTTCAATGACTTTGCATATCCCAAACTCCTCGAGTGCCTTTATCATCTCGATGCAGATTCCTTCTGGACCCCTGGCTTCATTCGCTTCCATCTTCTTAATTGCCTCTTTCACTTCACATGGTAGAATTCTGGGTCCTTCGATGGCTTTCTTGATGGTTGGCTTTCCTCCCCTTTCATCCATGAATAACTCGTCAACATACTCTGCCCAACACTCCATTAACTCTTCTTTCTCCATAAAAAAAAGATCCGTCTTTTGCCTTAATGCATCCGCTTGAGCAGCAGGGTCTCTTTCCTACCAACGCCTTAATGTTTTTGTGCATAAAGCTAGGATCCGCGGTCTTAGGGTTTTCAATTTCTCGACATTGCTTATTTATCCATGCCTCTTTCGATTTTCTACAGTCGTTTCTTACGTCACGGTCCAGATCTTTGTATTGAGTGGAGTCTCTTTCCAAAATTTTCTGGTTTCATCCAAGCTTGCTTTTGCTCTTTTCCTTTGGGTTGAATAACTTCTTTCCCTGTTTCTATTATTGTTTCTTTAAACACTTCCCACTTACTGCCTTCTTCGGTTTCGAGTATTTCGAACCGGTTCTGCATCGCAACTGCATATCTGGCTCTAAGTCTCTTGGTTTTCATGCAAAAGATTCCATTGTAGCTTCAATTCTGGGGATGTACGTTTTAAGCGACGAAGTTTCAGTCTGACTGTACATACAACCGGATTGTTCCATTTGTGGTGTCTTCTGCCGTAGATAGTCTCTTCCTTTAATGTGGGTTTTTTCTTTTGTAAAACTAGGTTGTCTCTTATTCAGTTGTTTTTATTTGCAATTACTTACTTTTCTGTAGCAAGAATTTCAATTTACACAATCTTCCCCATCGTACATACAATGTCAATGATTTCTTGTATGATGTCCATTCCTCTCAGCACCTGGAAGGATTCTGCTTTCTCTTGTAACTCAGTAGGCACTTTGATTTTCCTTAATATCTCTCTTGCTTCCGTTTCCTTCATTGTTCTCTAAGTCAAGTTGGTAAGTTGGCTATTAAATAACCGCTATTCCTCATATATCAATTAAAAGTCATCTATTTTTGTGCACTGTTCGACCTGTGGGCCATCCTGATTTTCCTCAATAGAAATTATTTCCTGCTTATCTTTTCAAATTATCCCTTTCTTATAAACGGGGAAATCAAGTTCGCCACACTTAAATGGACCTTTCTACATTGTCTTTAAATTTCTGTATGCTGACTGTTACATGTTCTGGGTACTCATTAACTCATTTTTTCACCATTTTTACAAATTTCCTTTTACAAATACCCATTTTCTTTTATCATTGACTATTTATACCAATCATATTTTTATCTCGGTTGTCTGCTCTGCAATTTTGGATTGTCTCCTTTTCATGTGGCTCCGTGTTAATTGCATCTTCCCGTATTTTTTTTCCATTTCATTTTAGCATTATTGATTGATGTTTTGTTCTCTCCTTCTCTAGACACTCTCTAGATTGATTGTTTATTCTGGTGAATTTTCCCCCTGTTATTCATTCTTAGTATATTTTACTATTTTTTTTTCTTTGTCAGTGCAGTCTTGGGATCTCTATACTTGGCATTATGGGAAAGTTGTTTGCACGAGTTGAACTAGAGAGGCTCCAGGTACTTGCAGAGGTAGTCTAACCTGAATCACAGTGCGGTTTCTGAGCCAACAGGTCCACCTTTGACACGATGTTCTCCCTCCGGCAACTGCAGGAAAAATGTTGGGAGCAATAACAACCACTCTTTATAGGCTTCTTAGATCTGACAAACGCATTCGATCTGGTCAGCAGGGAAAGTCTCTTTAAGAACCTCCGGAAGATCGGATGTCTACCCATGCTTCTTAGTATCATCAGACCCTTTCACATTGACATGAGAAGCACTGTGGACAATCCAAAATGGAATAAAGCAGTGCTATGATATTGCGCCTACCCTTTCCAGAATCTTCTTTGCTGTCCTGGTCTAGCATGCCTTTATTCATTCATTCATTAATGGACGTCCGCTGAAGAGGCCACAGTCATTTCCGCCTGTCCCGCCTTCACTATACTCTCTGAAAACTTGAGCCAGTTATTTATGCTCTGGGCTAGTTGTCTGATTGTTTCCAGATCTTCTAATGTTCGTAGTTTGGGAATTGAGCGTTTGACGTATGTGTGATCACACACTGGAGATATTGTTTTGGAATGCAACCAATCTAAATCTCTTGGCAGGGTGGTTGGAAGGGTTGTACTTTCCTTGCCTCTGAAGTTCCTGTCATTTGGATTTATGTTGGAGAAATAAAACTGCATGGCCAGATATGCTGGTATATCTCGATCGCATCTAAGGATGTGACCAAATAGCCTCCATCTAGCTTTCATGATAATAATTGAGACAGGGATCTCTTTACATTTTTTGTATAAGTTATTATTTGATATCCTGGTTGGATAATGAATACCTAATATTTTCCTCAACTGTCGACGATGGAATGAATCTAGAGATTCTTCTAGATGTTTTGCGAGACCCCAAGTTCCCCAGTTGTATAACAGGATGAATTTTATAAGACTCCTATATAAGCTGATTCTTGTACTCCGTTTGATCTTGTCATTTCTTATCCAGATGTCATTTAACTTTGAGAGGGCAGCTGTTGACAATGTTTTCCTTCTCTCCACATCTTTGTCATCTCGAATGAGTGAGCCAACTTTCTTGGTGTTGCGCCAATTTTCATCCCCTGCATCAGTTTTACGTTGTACATCTGTGTATTCTGTTTTATCAATGTTAAGATTCAATTGACGAGGCTTGAGTTTTTCTTGAATTTTCTTTACATCTCTGTGTTGTCTCATTCTGATGAAGTCAACGTCATCTGCATAGGCCACTTCTGTTGGTAGAAATTCATGTTTAGGCTGTAGTCACGCAAAGCATTCTCTAGATAAATTATAAAAAGAACAGAACTGAGACCATCTCTCTGAGGGGTTCCTGTGTTGGCTGTAAAGGAGTGTTGTTGGGAAGCTCCATTAATATTCAGATTTGTCACAGTGTTACTGAGTAGAAACCTTATCATTCTCAGCTCATCTTCTCCTATTATATTCTTGAGTATGTCTAAGAGTCTTTTTGTGGTTGATAGTATCAAAAGCTGCTGACATATCAATACCTGTGATATGAATTTGAAGACCTTGAGTAATATTACATTTAGCTGATAGCTATCTATGAGCCCATATGACATCTAATGTACTTCTATCTTGTTGGAATCCACTCTGGCTAGAAGAAATGTATTGCATAATATCAGGTCTTACTCTATTCAATGATATGAGTGACAATGCCTTCCTGATGGTATTCAGCAATGTGATAGGTCGAAAGTTTTTCACTGGGCCTTTAGGTTTTCCTGATTTTGGAGGTGTGGAGGTGTAGTATCTCCTGTGTTCTATGTTATATGTTATACATATATCTATGTTCTCATGTGTCTCAAAGACTTTGTTGAAACAATCTGTAAAGGTGTTTGCTAACACTGACCAACAGCACTTTTGTTACCAGATAGTTTAAAATCATTTCGGGTACAGTTTTGGGCGCTGAACACGAATCTGTTCCTTTTTTTATTTTTTTTATTAGCACGTCCAGTTTTTTTTATATTAATTTAAAAAAATGTTTAAATACGGTTTTAAGTTGCTAATCAACTAGGTTGATGTTGTGTAAAAACATACATATAAAGGGATTCCAGGATGTCTCCATTGTTAACCAAGCATTCTGTGTTGCACTGTTATTAAAACAGAGGGATTTTAGTGCAAAGGGTGTCAATCCACTTTCATACCTAGGGTATTTATTACGTAATTTCATAAATTCACAATATTTTGCATTACGTAATTTTATGGTCAAAGCAAAGATTGTCACATATAGTCTATCTTTGTTCCGGATATGAGTCTCTATTGGCTTTTGTTTAATCAGACTTTGGCCGCTGTCTATTTGCTCTTCAAACAAGAGAGAATTAATCCTGCTTAAGAAATGAAGCTACTGGTAATGCTTTGTTCATTTCCTAAATGAAGTCATTCAGATTCGGTTGGGTTGTCATTCCCAGCCTCTGATCTCAAGGATAGCGTAATACTTCACTACGCTGTACGAAGCATATTATATTCTCTACAAAATGCCCCCTCGAAGAGGATGCAAAAACAATCCTGATAGCTTTTGCTACATTTGTGGAAAATTCATTTTTAAATCACAACGCAAGCCGCCAAGTCAAGCTGTATTCAGTGCTTATAGTGACTATTGTGAGTATGCAGTTGGTAATCAGGATAAACAGTGGGCACCTCACAGCTGTTGTGCATCTTGTTATGTTATATTACTTGCTTGGAAACGAGGTGAGGATAGAAAAATGTCATTCGCTGTGCCTACTGTATGGCGGGAACCAGCTGACAATGTGTCTGATTGCTACTTTTATTTAACGAAAGTTCAAGGCTACTCCCGAAAATCAAAGCTTACTGTACAGTATCCAAATGTTACATCTGTACAACTGCCAATACCACACGGTGTCGAGCTTCCAGTTCCATCATCTAAAAAAGAACGGATCGACTCATCTACTGGCAGCGACGAGCCTTCAACAAGTTGCAGTGATGGATCCAGTCCATACAAAACAATCAACAGCTGAGGCACATCTTGCCTTTCAAGCCAAGCTCAACGATTTACTCAGGGATCTGGAGCTTTCCAAACAGCGTGCTTAAGTACCAGCGTCACGTTTGAGGGAGTGGAATCTTCTTGGTCCAGATGCCCGGATCTCTTCATTTCAAAGTAGGAATACAACATTCCCCAGTTTCTTTACAAAGACTGATTTACTCTGTTACTGTCCTGATGTTCAGGGATTGTTTCGTACCCTTGAACTGCATCACGATCCTACAGAATGGAGGCGATTCATAGATGCATCTTAGTCTTAAAGCAGTCCTCCTGCATAATGGTAATGAGCAGCCACCAATTCCAGTTGTACATGCAGTTGGAATGAAAGAAACATCAACATCAACATCAACATCATATCAAGTATGACGAATACCGGTGGAAGATATGTGGTAATCTTAAAGTTGTTAGCTTACTCTTAGGATTACAAGGGGGTTACACAAAACACTCTTGTTTTTTGTGCCTATGGGACAGTAGAGCAGATAAAAAGCACTATAGACAGAAGGTATGGCCGAGACGATCAAGTTTCATACCAGGTGAGCACAACATCCTTCTCTGGTTGATCAACAAGATATTCTTTTACCCCCACTGCACATAAAGCTCGGTCCGATGAAACAGTTTGTCCGGGCAATGGATAAAAGCGGGGAAGCCTTCACATTCTTGCAGCAAAAATTCCCCCGCATTAGCGATGCAAAACTCAAAGCTGGTATATTTATTGGACCTCAAATCCGACAGCTACTTTTGGATGATGAGTTCAAAACTATTCTCATGGGCAAAGAACTGTAGTTTTTTGTCCCTGTCTGCTGTGAAGAACTTCCTTGGAAACAAGCGTGCAAGTAACTACCAGGAAGTAATTTCCAATCTGTTGCACAGTTTCAAGGAAATGGGCTGCAGAATGTCAGTGAAAGTCCACTATCTTCACTACTTTCTGGACTTCTTTCCAGATAACCTCGGAGCTGTAAGTGACGAGCATGGTCAACACTTTCATCAAATCGTCTCCACGCTTGAGCACCGCTATCAAGGCCGGTGGGAGGAGTCCATGCTTGGAGATTATTGCTGGTTTTTGAAACGAGACACAACTGCTGTACACAACAGAGCAGCTCGAAGATTTTTTGAATTGTGAACTTTTTATTCTGACTCCAACTTTGTATTGTTTGGACAACAATTTGAATTATGAACTCAGTTTCAAGCATTACTTAAATTTCCGTTTACGTTATATTGCTTTTTCTTTTGAACTATATCGAAATTGTAATTTTAAGTATCCAATAATACCATTCAGGGTGAAGAGCTTAGTGTAATGAAGACTACTTCTCTTGACTATTGCTTCAAAGAGTATAGTATTTTTTGTAATATTTATTGCTCGCAATGCAATATCCTATTTTCAAAAGTCTTATTTATATGCAGATTAGCTTTAGAGAATAAGATTAGCTCGTGGTGTGGTGATGACAACTCCCATCCACCGGCTCCCCAGGTTGCGGATCGGGGAAAGGCCTCTAGATATAGAGGTGAGCTGCGAATATGGTGAATAAGCAGTGCCGGACAAAATCCCGGGCTGCCCTTTGGCAAGGCATAGTACCCGGTTGCCACCCTGCCTAGGGTTACAGGTGAAGCCGCGGGATGCAGCGTGGTGGATGTACAATTTCAACTTGATCAACGGTGGATTGTATTCGATGCTGAGCGGATGAGCCACAATCACACGGTCAACGGTCAGGATCAACCAGTTCAGTCAGAGAACACTGCTACAACATGTGGAGTTGCGCCCCGTGTTGTAAAGAGCAATTGAAACCCAAATATGAAGACAAAACAAAACAGCACCAGGGTTAAAGCCCCTGCTAACACCCTCCCCGAAACTCCTGCTACTCCTTGTAACCCGAGGACAAATGATGGTGCCTCCTCAAACCCGAAAGGAAGGGAAACACCGGAAAATAGCAAGAACAAAGGGAACCCACTGCTCAGATGCAAAACTTATATTCAGATCGCAACACTCAATGTAAGAACAATCAGAACCTCAGACAAACTTTTAGAACTCGCCAACAACTTCAATAATTGTAATTTAGACATTCTCGGTATAGTAGATCATAAAATATTCCATGAAGATGATCCCGTCCTTATACAATCACTAGACAACTGCACACTGATAACATCAAGCGCATGGAGAAATTCAAACGGAGCAACCAGCGGAGGTGTTGGACTGCTAATCAGCAAGAAAGTCGAACAATCACTTTCCGATGTACGACAAGTCAATAACAGAATTATCACCGCCATCTTTAACGGCAACCCAAAAACAACACTCGTCATCCACTACGCCCCAACAGAAGGCAGCGAAAATGCAGAAGAACATTATGTGACTCTTTCTAACACTGTGAACAGTGTACCCAAACATCACATGATAATTGAATGTGGTGACTACAACGCACATCTAGGCAAGGAATCGGTTCAATATACATACCACGAAACAACTAACAGCAACGGCAAATTATTACTCGACCATGCAACAGAATGTAACCTACTGGTCACAAACACTACTTTTAAGAAGCGAAGGGGCAAACTTTGGACCTACATATCAGATTTGAATAATTGTAAAACACAGATCGACTATATCCTGATAAATAAAAAATGGAAAAATTCGTTACATAATTGTGAAGCATACAACTCCTTTAGCAGTCTTGGAAGCGATCATCGTCTCCTAACAGCAAAAATCAAACTCAGCCTACGCATGACAAAATCACCCCCAAAAAAGAAACTATATGACTGGACATCTCTTCACGACAGCAATCTACAAGAAATCTACACAATTACCGTACGAAATCGTTACTCTGAACTCTGTACGGAAGACAATACCATCACAGAACAGTACGGTCATTTCATTCAAGCCAACGCTGAAGCCACTGAAAAGCTCATACCACTGAAAGTAAAAAAGAAACGTAAGAATATTGCCAATGATCCAAGGATAAACGAAACACGAGAAGCGGTGCAAAACGCATTCACAGCCTTTACCAACAACCCCACTACACAACTACAGCAGCAACTTCAAATAGAAAAATCTAAATTAAAACAAATGTACGACAATATCCAAGAACAAGAACTCAATGAAATGATTAACCAGGTAGAGAGTGCCGACAACCAAAGAAATCACAGAGAGAGTTGGCAACTAATCAACAACATAACCGGGCGAAACTCAGCCAAGCAAGGAATAATAAAAGGCAACTCAAAAGAAGACCGCATAAATAAATGGTTCGAACACTTCAGCAACCTCCTTGGCAACGAACCAGTCCTACTAGAACTTCCGCCTGAAGGAGACCTAACAAAAGTTCTAAATGATTGCCATATAAACGACAACGAATTCACACTCGACGAATTGAGACAAGCCAAATGCACCTTACGTGAAGGTAAAGCATCTGGACCCGATAACATTCCCCCAGAAGTTCTAAAACGATGCGACCTAGACGAAATACTCCTCGATTTTGCCAATAAACTATTTAATAATAACGTTAAGCCAGAACAGTGGTCAGAAATCGACATGCTTCCTCTACCCAAATCCGGAGATCTGAGTATAACACCCAACTATAGAGGTATCAGCCTCTCCTCACTTGTCGCTAAACTTGTCAATAAGATGATTTTAAACAGAATACAACCAAAAATCGACAAACATCTTCGTCCCAATCAAAACGGTTTCCGACCTGGCCGATCAACTACTACCCACATACTCGCACTACGCCGACTCATCGAGGGAGTTAAAGCCCGAAACAAAAAAGCGATTATATTATACGTTGACTTCCGCAAAGCATTTGATTCTATACATAGAGGCATGATGATAAAAATTTTAAAAGCATACGATGTTCCACCAAAATTACTAGCCGCCATCCACAAGCTGTATGAAAACACTAGAGCAAAAGTGATCACACCAGATGGTGAAACAAAATTCTTTCAAATTGTTGCCGGGGTACTGCAAGGGGACACACTAGCTCCATACCTTTTCGCAATCGTCCTCGATTACGTCATGAGAAATACATTCCAGGGTAGGGAAGAAGAACTCGGTTTTACAATAAAGCAACGACAGAGTCGCCGCAGCCACCCAACAATAGTAACGGACCTTGATTTCGCAGACGACATCGCCCTAATAACCGAAGAAATTAACCAAGCGCAAGACGTTTTAACAATCCTTGAACGCGAAGCAGGAAGAGTTGGCCTACACTGCAATGCAAAGAAAACTGAAATACAAGCTTTTAACCACAACACACCAATAAACATAAAATCACATGATGGAACAATTTTAAAAATCGTAAACAATTTTAAATATCTAGGAGCATGGATGGAGAGCACAGACAAAGACTTCAAAGTGAGAAAAGCTTTAGCTTGGAGCGCATGTCATAAGTTAAGAAAGATATGGACATCAACACTCTCCAGGAAAATTAAAATTAGACTATTTATCGCTACAGTCGAATCAGTGTTACTTTATGGTGCAGAAACCTGGACCCTAACAAAGACAATGAAAAAACAGCTTGACGGATGTTACACCAGAATGCTACGAATGGCCCTCAATATTTCATGGAAACAGCATATCCCCAATAGTCACCTATATGGAAAACTACCTCCAGTATCCATCAAAGTCCAACAGAGAAGAATGCGGCTAGCCGGACATTGTGTCAGACACGAAGAAGAAGTAGCCAACAAACTTGTCCTATGGCAACCAATGGATGGGCATGGAAATCGAGGAAGGCAAAAATTTACATATGTAGACAACATATTGCAAGACGCGGGGCTGGACAATACAGCTGAGTTAAAAACAATCATGATGGATAGAGAGTGCTGGAAGGATTGTGTCTCCATACTTGGGCGATGTGAAAATCGACCAAGATAGATAGAGAGCTTAATAAAAGTGGCATTTGATTGATAGGCTTTTGGCACTTCATGAACCAACTTTTGTATTTTTGAAAAAAAGTTCTCTCCAAGAAAATTTGTGGCTTTCATGTGAATTTTCTATAAAAAAAACCCCGACGTACTAGAGAAAAACGGATTTCAGATTTGGAATCAGTAAGCGGAACTTGGTTAGAAATGTTCAATTTAATGCTGGTAACAAAGAAAAGATATTTTTTTGTCATGCAGTGTGCTACATGTTTTTTTATTTATAAGCATAATGTTTATAAGCATATTCAGTCTCAGATAGGACATTTCCTTAAGCATATGCTGAGCATATTTCCCAGCCTTGGTTTTTACTTTTGTAGTGTCATTTTTAGTTGCAAGGCTTACAAAACATTACAACGTGTGATAATTCCTAGGAAAAGATTCTATGAAATGTGTAAACAATGCCTTAGAAATCGAATTAAGAATTCAAATCTATTCGCATTCGAAAACTCTTTTTGAATGTTAAAATTTGAAAACAAAACAAAAGGAACGTTAGTTTTAACTGTCTGATGCATTTCATGTCTATACAGTTGTTATAATAAAATATGTCAAAAGTGAGAGTCAACAAACGAAAGCATTAACTGCTTTTGGATCCAAGAAAAAGATTGTGCATCGTGAAATCGAGCAGGAGGTAAAAATGCCTTTGGAAGCAGTGGACGTTTTGTTTCAATGTAATTACTGCGCTAATCAGTTCAAGAGCAGGCAAGGCTTGGCATTCCATATTAAAGGCATGCATAATATTATCAATGAAGCTCCACAGAAAAAAAAGAACAAAGCTGATTATGATGAACTTTAATCGTTTCAACTTAAGGAGGTTGTTGATCAAATGGTGAACAGTGTGGTAGCGGCAGAAGCCAAGAGTTTCGGTGCGAGCTCAGGGGAAAAAAAGAAAGCAGTATACAGCTGTGTACAAGGCAGCTGCAATATGCGACTACAAAAGTGGAGAGCTGCAAGAAAGTGTAGCAGAGAAATATGGCATCACTCAATCCCAAATTTCTCGATGGTTAAAGAACAAACAAATCTATTATGCAAGACACGGCATTAGCATACCATAAACTTTTTCGCAAAGGTAGAAAAGCGACTAAGTGTATCCATTTTTATGAGAAGCTTTAGGACAAATTTTAGTCAGCAAGGTCGGAAGGTCACCTAGTGAATTTTGCCTGGTTTTGGAGTAAGGCACGCAAATTACAGGCAGAGATCGATCCAAAAGTTGAAATGAAAGCTCATGTTGTTGTGCGGTTCCTACAAAAACATCAAATCAGGATGCGGTCAAAATAAAGAAACAAGAAGGAGAATATTCCAGCATTGATGAAATGGCATGTAACTTTAAGGGAAAAATGCATCCGAACTGGTACAGAAAATCCAACTTATGATACAAAGTGGGGACGATATAAACCACACGAAAGATTAAACGTAGATCAATCACCTCTTCTGTTTGTTGTTCATGGGAAATGCACATACGAGTATGTACCACCAAACAAGGATCGATGCACAATACATGGATAGCACAACCTGGTGCAGGATTGGAAAAATGTCAGTGCACACTTCAAGTTACATTCTGACCAGAGGGGAAGCAACCAAAGCTTGCTGTGATTTTTCGTGGTAAAGGTAAAAAAATTTCAGCCGATGAAAAGCTTGCCTGGCACCCTGAAGTCGATGTGTTTTGGCAAAAGAATGACTGGTTAGACCAGTATGTTTGTATAGACTGGTTTACAAGATAACTTTCACCTTTCTTGCAACAGGAAGGCTTATCGAAGTTTGTTTTGTTACTGGATAACTTGAGAGGTCAAATGCAAAATGACTTTAAAGAAGCCGTGTCTGGAGCAAATGGGTTACTGCAGTATGGTTTACCCAATGCGATCGATCTTTGGCAGCTGGTAGAGACACTGGATATGCTGCTTGCTTAAAGTCCCTGATTGCTATCGAACACAGGAAGTGATTGGACATTGAAGATAATGCCGAAATATGGCCTGGTAATGAAAGACCCCACAGAGCAAAAGAAAGGCGTGTATTGATCACACATTGGGCTGGTGAAGTATGGAATGCCTTAAATGGTGAGCAGTACAACAAATTGACAAAAAGCTGCTGGACTGCAACAGGTTGCTTAATTACCGCAGATGGTTGTGATGACAAATTAATGAAGTCTGAAGGTCTCGAAAACTACCACCTTCTACCACCATCAGTGGTTCATGCATCAACCACAGCTGCGGTAACGTTGACAGTGCCCCTTCAGCTGAACCAGAAGAAGAAGACGAGTCGTTTGTTATTGATGACAACAGAGAATTTCTTTCCCCTGAAGACAACGAGGGAGAGAGAAACCTATTCGACTTCATTGACGGTTTTATTGAAAAGTTTTGTTAGAGTATATGTATACATTATACTTATCATATTTAAAGTTATGTTTTTATTTGAATAAAAAGCTGACACAGCTTTTGTTACATGCAAAAAGTTTCTTTCGGTTAAATCAACCTTAATTTTGACAGTTTTTCAATCAAGTACCATAAAAAAATTGGATCTAATTTTTTCAGAAAATAAACATAATTTAAGCATATCTTAAGACTGTGTGAGTTCTCGCCATAAGCCTACATCAGCCTATTTTCGAAAATGCGTATGCTTATTTAAGAAAAACCATGTATATTGGAGCCATATTTATAGAGTTCGCCAGAGATAGCATCAGGACCTAAAGCTCTATTATTATAGAGTCTTCTAAGGCTTTTTTTGACTCCATCCACTCGAATGGGATTTTTAGAGGTCTAGCATTCCCATCAAAAGGTTCAATTTCTTGAGCATCCTTGTTAACAAACTTATTTTCGAAGAATTGAGATGTTATTTCCAAAACTTCATCTGGTGGAGTAACAAACTTCCCTTCACTGTTATGGACTTTGATGTTTTCTAGAGGTTTTCTATGCAACATTTTTGTTGCTTTGAACATCTTAGTTGCATCATTTGTGTTGTTTTTTATTGCAACTTGTTCATCGAGTTCTTTGTTTCTAAGATCTTGTACTTTGGTTGAAATTGAGTGAAGGATTCTATTTCTTTTATCTCCCTTAATTCTTTTATTCTTTCCACATTATTTCAGCTCTCAATCTAAACTCTTAAATGTTTCTGTTCTTGTAAGAGAGTTCATTTCAGCATCAATTTCAGCATCTGGAGTTCTGTTAGAATGTTTGATTTTCTCCTCGAGACCTACAGCAACGTCTGGAGCTTCTTTGATGGATTTTTTTACTGCATTTCATTTTTTCTAAAATGTTTGTTGATCTGAGATGTTGTTTGCTAGGTTCTCATCTAGAATCTGCTGGTATTTATTTTTCACTTCTGTGTTTTTATAGATCTTGCTAACTGCATACTTAGGTTTTCTATCAACTCCTCCCCCCCCCCCTTTTTTCCCCC
>RDPX01000264.1:1347585-1386816 GCA_003991215.1 Morbakka virulenta
CATACTTTGGTTTTTTATCAACTCCCCCCCCCCCCCCATGTTTTCGTCCATCAATCATTAGATCACCAATGACAAGTCTATGGTCAGATGTTGTTAGTGTACCATCATATAATCTAGCATTCTGCAGAAAAGATTTTGAAGAGGCAGTACACAGAATATAGTCGATCTGCCTGTTGTAAGTTCTAACTTGATTATCTACTATTCTCTTTTGAGACCATGTGTATCGGTGTTTACTAGAATCTCTAAATGCTGTGTTTGCTATGAATAAGTTCATATCCCTAACGAGTTCTACTAGGTACTTACCATTTATATTTCTACTATCACCATAACCATATTGTCCAATGAAGTGTTCACCCACCTCTTTTTTTTCCCCCACCCTGGCATTGAAATCTTCTGCTATGTAAACAAAAGATGAGCTTTTCAGTTGGTTCATGGAATTTCTGAGATCAGAGTAGAATATCTCAGTTTCAGTTACATCTTTCTTTGTTGCACTTGCTTGTGGGGCATAATGAATGATCAGACTAAATATCTTGTTGTTACTCAATTTTATTTGAATTACACATATCCTGTCTGATATTTTCCAGAAATCTTTGATGTTGTCACATGTACGTTTTTTTATCCCAAAACCAAGTCCATATTGAATTGCTGTTGTTTCAAAACAAATAATTCTACAGTTGTTATGCATATGGTCGTATCCATCTTTGATTTTCGTTTCTTGTTAACAAATCACATCCACACTATACTAGTTTATATCCTCGTCCAGGTGTTGTTTCCTTATTCCAATTAATAATCAACGTACATTGTATGTTCCCAAACGTATTGTGTAATATTTCATGCTTTTGTAGAGTATTATTAAGACAAATAGATTAAAAACAGATCCCGATAACGGAATGAACTGGAGGTTGTCCATGACTTCGTGTCCCTCAGCTGAGCAATCTCTCCCACCCTCTCTCTCAATCCTGAGTCAAAGACATACATTAAAAAGGCAGCCAGTACTATGTCCTGACTGTCTGCGTGAGTGTGGTACAACGCGAAGCTGAAGGAATACACAAAAGTCCAGGTGAACAGAGCTTACGACTTGAACACACTTTTGTATGGCAGCGAGTCCAAAACTATTTGTGGACGACAGGATAAGCAGCTGAACACTTTCCACGTGCGCTGTCTAAGACATATCCTCGGCATTACCTGGCAGGGCAAAGTCCCAAACAGCACAGTCCTGGAGCAAACTGACACCACCAGCATGTATGCATTCCTTAAACAGAGACATTTGCACTGGGTTGGTCATGTTGTGAGGATGGACGATGGCAGACTTTCCATAAGACCTCCTCTATGGAGAATTTGTGCAGAAAAAGCGCCCCAAAAGCAGACCACAGCTGCACTACAAAGCTATCTGCAAGAGGAATCTAAAGGCTGTGAGAATTGACCTGAACAAATGGGAAGCTTTGAGATCTGAACGTTTGGCCTGGAGACAGGCTGTGCAGAACGCCAGTTTGAAGAGACATTTGCCCAACAGTCTAAGGCAAAGCAAGAAAAGAAAAAGGCACGAAGTCAAGGCGAGAGACAAGCGACAAACTACATCTATTCTGTCAGGGACTGTCACTCCCTAATTGACGTGAGGCTGTTGCAGAAAAATCCAGAGAGCGACACTATAGTCGCCCAAGACTGACAGGAGACCCACAAAAGAAAATACTATTCCCACTTTTGTGATTATTATTATCATTATTATTATTATTGTTAGTATTATTAATAATGATATCATATTAGCATTCTCGATCATACAAGGCGTGCCGAAGTACACTGCCGTACTCTCCACAGTATAAATAAACTTATGTTTATAAAGTATTGTTATAGGAACGTTTCATACGACAGAAGTCATTGATGAACTTGTATAGCTTTTGTGGAAAGTCATGAACTTGAAATTACATCTTGGGTTATTGTTTATAGTTGGGATATGGGATTTTCGCAAAAAGAATGTTGTTTCAGTAAACAATCATTCATAGCGTTGTAGAGCTCGCTTAGACGACGGTCACAATGATATTGTTGGTCGTCACAGTAACGTAGTTCCAACTACTGAATGTTTAACAACAGTTAAGGAACAGAACGAATCTTGCAACACAGAACCCTTAATTTCTATTTGTGGAAAAGAATGCAAAGAAGTGCGTCGCCTCAAAGCATATCAACGATCATGTACGACACCAAAAACATTTGATAATGAAGTCACCATTGACGTTAATTCCCAAGTCAGTAATGTACCTCAAGGGAACGATGAGATCCATACGGAAAAAAGGACTGTCCATCTTTGTTGCCGGTAACTAAACTACCAACGAGTGAAAATGACTGGAGTTTGGGGATTAACCACTCCAGTGCTAAACTCACCGGTGAGTAAGTGTCAAAAATCGGTTTAAGCGCATGTATCAAAATGTTTAAGGGAACTGTTCATAATATATAAGATAATTATGGTACAACTGACAAGAAAACTGTCACAGACTGAACTTTTGGAAAAGTACAAACAATAATTAAAAGTCATCCTGAAAATTTTGAAAACATAGGACCATATCCCTGTACAAGAGATACGATTCGTTTTAAAATTGCGTTGTAAATAGTAACAACCGGCTACTCAACTGCCAGAATCAAAAGACCATGGTTCGGAAATGTCTCAGAACTTTTGGGGATATTATAAGCGCTGACAAATCATTCCAAGTATCATTGTAATTTCACAGAGCATCGTCTCCAATTACATTTGCGAAACTTATAAGTCGTTCAACACAAGAGAATTGTTTCAAATACTTTTTCGAAATTTGAACCTCCAAAAACCGAGTTTAACATTTTTAAGGAGACTGTCTTAGTCCTTTAGTCCTCAGTACATTGATAAACCATTTTGGCCAGTAAGTGGAAAAAGATCATTTTGCATAAGTAGGATAAAAGCTCTTAAACCATCTAATGTCGAAACACAATAAGTGTTTTTTTCTATGCAAACAAGTAAAACTGAAGTTGTTTCTCAATAACAAAATGATATAAGTCTATGGAAAGTGACTGTTCCTTTGCATACTTGGGAAGGCACTTTGATTTCCATATGAGAAACAAAGAACACAAGACCAAACTAGTTTACAAGACAAAAGAGATTCGTACCACCATTGACTCTGCCATTTCATTCTAAGAACAAGTTCTTTTAAAGCAGTATACGCTATAAAATTTTGTTGGGTTTTAACAGTAGCAGACAAACCCACTACACGGATAAAAGAAAACCTCAATAACATTGCTTCACAATATATTCGTTTTGTGTTGGAGACTCCAATTTCTGGAACACTTGACATAATTTGCCAAAACCGACGAAGTTTGGATTGAACATGTCACTGCCATCAAACCGCTTTACACGATGTCGTGCCATTCCGAAATAACCTAAAATGCTCTAAAAATACTGATATTGTTGAAAAACACAATGCTACGCGTGCAAAAAACATTCTTTACGAATATTATAAATCGACAAGGGAAGCAATAATCTACTGTGGCCTCAAATCATTCTTACCCCTTTCAATCGTGACAGGTGGTTCGTACAGACCCGGCATTGTAATCGCCAGGGAAAAAGAGGTTTTTGTAATTGCATTAACTATTGGATTTGAGATGAACATTGCAAAACGTAGCGCTTATAAGGCTGATAAATATGAGAAACTTTACTTCAATTTGACTGAACAGTTCGAGGATGTAAAGTTTCTTAACTTCAGTATGGGTTCATTAGAAATCATCAAACCGGAAACTTATCCTGGAGATGCTGCTGCTGACTTTGAGATTAAAAAAAAAGGAACCTTCCTATTTTTTCCAAAAGATCATTGGAACTACAGTCAGAACATCATACCTCATCTTCTGTTGTAGGAATAAGACAAGGGAGCAACCCAGCCTACTAACATGGTAATAATTGTGTATGTTCCTGTTACCATTCCATGAATGTTAGCGGTATCACAAAAGGTTCTTGTAACTTATACACGATGGTTTGTTGATTATCTTCTCCAAGTAGTATCTCGAGTGCCGACACGAGGCTTTAATCAACATTTTCGTGAGTTTGTTAGCTAAAATAAAATTTGAAGCTTAAAAATTATTATTATTATCATTATTATTGAAAAATTTCTTTAGATATGCTTTTATGAAATCAAACACCAGGTAACTTCCAGTGACCTGGGGCGAGTGAAGTTACGTACTGGGTGTATAAAGGTAAAAGAGTAAAAATTGAGTAAAAATATAAAAGAATAAAAACAACATAGAACGAGACTACGTGGAACATCAATGGGGACATAATACACATTATCATAAATAATACAAAATTTAAATAAAAAACACAAACTTTTTGGAAAAATTGATGCAAAAATAATTCACTGCACGAACATCAACAGCGACGAAATACTTCTATAAATTTGTTTTATTTAAATACTCAAGGTTCGCCTTAAAATGTAAGCTGTGCTATTCAAAACGATCTTTTAAACTTCTTGAGGAGATGGTCTTCCTGAAATTTGGTCTGGAAAATCTTGGATTTCCTTTTTTAAGTCCTAATGCTCCGACTACTTCGGGCAAGGTTTTTGTTTTTAAGTCTCACATTTTATGAACTTTAATTTCTAGATCTTCATACTTGCTAAGCTTCTCAAAAACCTTTACTGAGATATTCCTATCAAATGGTAAACTCATGTCAATAAAGAAACAGGGGTTATTTTTTCTTATCTTTGATCACAATGTCAGGACAATTTGCCTGAATTGTTCGATCTGTGTGGATAGGGAAATCCCATAAAATAGTAACACCGTTGCCTTCGGTGACTGGTTCAAGGTGGTGCTCGTACCAGTCTTGGTTTCTATTGTGTACTATTTGCATAATTTCCAATGCAAGTATTGACCGACTTTGTTATGCCTGTTCTTATACTCCTTTGGTGTTAATATTGAGCATCCAGACAAGGTGATCAATAGATTCATGCTTTTCCTCGCAAAATCTGTTCTTTGAATTGGCTCCGTTATGAAGGACATTTGCTTTATAATTACAGTTGAACAAATCCTGATCGTGTGCGTCAAGTATAAAATCCCTAGTTTCCCTTTTCAGTCAGGATCTACTCAGCCACTGATGGGTTGCTTTTTCATCAATATCAGCATATTTGCTTCGCGTCACAAACTGTCCTTGGAGAGGTTTATCTTGCCACTTACGCTCTAACTATTTAAGTCCCGAATCTTTTGCTTTTCATTTTGTCTTTTTTGCTATGACTGTGGGTGTAAGATCTTCATTTACATTTTCAATCTCCAATTCCAATTCTCTAGGGAATTTATTCGTTTCTTTAGAAATAGAGTGAAGCTTTCTCGAATTTTCGAGAGAATGTACAAGTTACAGCATTCAATCGTCAGTATTTCCAAGGTATTCAGCGAGAGCAATGGTAGATGTTTGTAGGATAGCTCAAGCTGGATCATGCCCCATCCTCCTTTGTTTCTTGGTACATACAGCCTGTCGACATATGATTTTGGATGGTGCATTCTTTTACGCTATTTTTTTCCCTATCTTTGTATCTAACCTTTTAATTTCCTTTACATTTCAAGTAACAACATTAAAACTATAAGTAACAACTGGTATTGGTAGTGTATTTATCGCAGTAATCCAATTCTTGGAGTTTAGTTCTGTTTTCATAAATGATCTCACCCTTCGCAAACACTCTTTTCTAAATTTTTCCTTCACAGTAGCATGTTGTACGCCGTCACCCTTGTTCACTCCTGGATATTTGTACGTACTTTCCTGTTCAAGTTCTTTTATCACCGTTACATCATCTAAAACAACATTCTCAGTACAAATGAGCTTTTCTCGATTAAAAGTTGCCTTAGCACACTTCACCTTGACCTTAAGTCTCTCTGTGCCAGGAAGCATATAAAGCCCTGACATCACTCCTCAACTTCGATCGGTTGGGAGCTGCACAGGTAGTTGTGTTCCACGTCCTTCATCCTGCTTTGTTCTGCTCTGTTTTGACTATTCTGTGTCACGTTGTTTTGGGCCTGCCTCTTTTCTTTCACCTTTCAGGTGTCCACTTGAGGGGCAATAGCACAGTCTTCCAACAGGTCCTTACTCAGCACATGACCAATCCAGCTCCATCTACGTCTTCTAATCTCCGTACTAATCTTTTCCGCAGATGTCATCTGTAGCACGGTCTTGTTGGAGATGTGTTGCTTTCATTTGATTTTGAATAATTTTCTCAAGCATTTGGTGGTTTTATCCTGTAAATGTTGCATTGCTGATGATAGAACAGCGATTTCATCTGCAAAGGCGAGTTCTTCAAGCATTGTCGTGAAGTTCCAGCGGAGTCAAGTTCTTTCACCTTCTAGAGTTCTTCACATCACTCAGTCGGTTACCAAGAGGAACAGAAATCCCGACATGCAACATCTCTGTTTCACTCCAGTCATCACTGTGAACCAATCAGTCATTTAATTTTTATCTATGGTAGAGCACTGGAAGCCTTTGTACAAAGCCTTGACCATCTCTATCTTTTTTTAGGGAATTCCATACTGTCATTATTCTCCAAAGGCTGTCTCGCTGTATGGAGTCAAATGCCTTTTCAAGGTCTACAAAATAGATACAAAGATTGGCATTCCATTCATTCACTTGTTCTAGTATGTTTTTAAGGTTTAGGATCTGGTCAACTGTTCCCCTACCATTTCTAGAATGTGCTTATTCTTTCCTGAGGCTTGCGTCAACCTCCGCTTGTATCCTACTGATGAGACTCTTGCTGAGCACCTTGCTAGCCAGCGGCAACTGAGTAACCCCTCAGTATGGCAGTTTTTGCATTTCTGTAAGTTACCTTTCTTGGAGGTCTTACATATAAGACCCTTGTTTCATTTTGTAGGGACTCACCCTTGTTTTCCCAAATAAGGTCCAGAATTTGTTTTATTTCCATGCTTATCATTTCAACGTCTGCCTTAATCATTTCTTCAATGATTTGGTCAGCTTCAGGAGACTCTCCATTTTTTAGTGCTTTTACTGCAGTTATGATTTCTGTAATGGAAGGTTGGTTTACTGATATACTGAAATCTTCTATTTGTAGGTCTTCATCTTCTGGTAGTTCCTCCGGTGCCTCCCTGTTGAGAACTTCTTTGAAGTGCTGTTTCCACCTTGCCAGTATTGCTTCCTTCCTCTTCAGCAGGTCTCCAGTCTTGTTTTTGACTTCCGCTGTCTGTCCAGTTAGTTGTTTCACTATGCTATACAGTTCTTTTTGCTTCTCACTGTGAGTTTTCTCATTTCCCCTGATTGACTTACAAAATTCTCTAATTCTATCTCCTGATGGTACTTCTTCTACGGGTATAGTATCTTTGCCAATTTCGCGGTAGAATTTCTTAGCGTCTGTTTCAAATAACCTGTTCTGTCTGAAACAATTGTTACTTTAGTGAATCTACGTAATCTTTGGGCTATGACTTGAAGTTTCTGCTTCAATTCTCCCTTTATGCTGGGGATTTGTTCCTTGTGTTCAGTTTTATACTTTGTCAGTACTTTCCTAGCTTTCTTGGATCTTATTCCTCTATCATCTTGTAATTCCTCCAACAGAGAGATTTCTCTCCTAAATTTTTCTATTTCCTTTTCTATCTTTATTTGCCATTTCGGCTTACTGATTTTCCTGGTATTATTCCTCTTCCTTTTGTCTTAAGCCCACATTTTTCTTGAACGAATTTCCCTGTTGCATATATTAGTTGATTAAGTTCAGTAAAGTCGCGATCTATTTCACTGTATAATCGATTGGCAGCGGCGTTTGCTATTTTAAAAAAGGTCTTATATTTGTGTGCACGAAACTCCCTTTCAGACATTGGAGTATGCTTCACTTTGGACAGTTCCTCAATAATAGCCTTTTTCATATCTAGTATATTTTCTTCGTTAACCACAGCTCCATCCCAACCAGCTTCCTCAATTAGCACCATGTCTTCAGAGTTCTCTTCTACATTTTCAGTATTCCCATCCACAACCTCAATATCACCTGGCTCTCTTCCTTCGCTGTCATTATCTACTGGGCCTACATTAATCTCATTATCAACAGTCATCCCATTATCATTTTGGACTTGTTCTTTGATTTTCCTTATTTCAGCATCACATAATTTTTCCCCTTCATGATGTATCTTCTAACACTTGCTAGTTTGTTAGCATCCATATTTTCTATTTTATCAGTTTTGCTATTCCGTTTAATCCATTTAAGAAAAGTATCCTCAGTATTACGTGATTGCTGTTTTTCTAACGCGAAGTAAAAACAGTTCATCAATTGCTTATATTCTTCCCTTGTCCATCTCTTTCGTTTTTCCTTGCAGTTTTGTTTTGATGATGAGGACCAGGGCTGGGAGCAACCAAGTACACTAATTTCGTGGGAAGAATCAGGCCTAGTAAAAAAAATTTCGCTAAAAATTTTTTTTACATTTTCTTTCTAAATAACAAGATGTCTTTTTGTAGCATTTGTCTGCATTCTCTTTGCGTGCCATATAAAAATGCTAGCCCCTCTCTAAAAAGAAACAGCTGAACTTATTTGAAATAATGGATTTGTTTCAATAGTCTTGGTTTATAAACATCTTCCTTTGGTAAGCGAAAAAATAATGCTCAAAGTATGCGGTCATCCTAGAAAATAGAGCGCCCTTAATTTAGAGGGGTTTTCATTTAAACAAAAGAATAAAACAATAGGAATATGACGCAACAGCCTTCTCTTTAAATCATTCACGAGACTCACTCACTCTTCTTATGATTATTTGAAAAAAGGAACCATTTTGGCAGAAAGAAACAAGGAAGAAACGTACATAAGCAAGGGTTTTCGTTCTTGGAAGAAAGCTCCAAAATGTCTTGAAGACCACCAGAAATCAAAATGCGATCAAGCAGCAGCAGCATCTAACCATCTTGTACCGTCAGCAGATATCCAGGAGTTGACAAACAAAACTTTGGTTGATTCTAGACGGGCACACCGTAAATATCTTATTGATGTTATGCAAGGTTTGCGTTACTTGGCAAGACAAGGACTAGCACCACGAGGGTCAAACCAGGAGGATAATTTCACTCAGTTGTTGTTACTCCTTGGTACAAAAGATCCGAGTATCGTCAAAGCTTTGAATCAATCAGTTTGAAAGTACACTCACCATGGCGTTCAAAATGAACTTCTTGACATTATGGCTCGATAAGTCCTTTCGGCTAAGCTAGATCAAATTCAACAGAATGATATTTTTGCTATCATGTGTGACGAATACACCGATTGCAGCAATAAAGAGCAAATGACCTTTTCTGCAAGGACTGTTGATAACCAGATTGACGTAGAGGAGGATTTTCTCGGCTTTTATGAGGTGCACAACATCAAATCTGACACCCTAGTTGCTGCCATCAAGGGTATCTTGCTTCGTTTAAATCTACCGCTCGAAACCTGTCGTGGTCAAACAAATGATGGAGCAAGTAATATGTTTGGCAAGAATAGTGGCGTTGTAACTCAAATTTTGACCCTACAACCAATGGCGTTTCCAATACATTGCTTCGGTCATTCCCTTAGTCTGGCAGTTCAAGATCTCACTTCCTGCTGTTAGATTCTCGGGGAAACCATATCGACTGCTGGGGAGATTTGTATTCTCGTCAAATATTCACCTAAAGGTGAGAAAATGCTTGGTGAGATGTCATCAAATATCGAAAGTGTTGAAATCGATGATGGAGCGTCATTGGAAAAATTGTCCGAAACTCGTTGGACAGTGCGTGCCAGCTGCTTCCAAAAAATCATCGACAGCTACTCGATTTTGCAGTCGCTCTAGGATCTTTGCCTTGCAGAAAATCTGACAAAGAAAGGTCAGATCCAGAATTATTTGTTGCCAAGCCCAAATGAAGAGTTTTTCGTTTTTCTTTGGCTTATGTTTAGGACAAAGATTATTCAGTTTGACTGACAATCTGTCCAAAACTTTGCAAAAAGAAAGTATGTCAGCAGTAAGTGGCCACCGACTTGCAATGCTGACGAAAGAAGCCGTGGATCATATGAGGTCAGAAGAAAATTTCAAGCTGTTCTACGCGTCAGTTATCAAGAAAACCTTGCTGAAATCAAATGTTGCACTTCAAGCCTTGCCGCGCAAAAGAAAGAGGCCCAACTTTTCGATATTAGTGTATGTCGAAGGTTACAAACAAGATACTCCCGTACACCACCCCAAAACACCCGAAGACCATTATAGAGAGATTTATAATGAAGCAACCAATTCTCTCAGCCAAGCCTTGATGACAAGATTTGATCAAGAGAGCTACAAAGCGTTTTCAGCTCTTGAGCAGCTCCTTTTGAAAGGCATAGAAAGTAAATCGTACGACGAAGAGCTGACCGCATTGAATAAATTCTATCCTGGTGATGTTGATACCACCGCCCTACCAGCAGAGGTAGAAATTCTGAAAACCATCTCAAAGGGAGAAAGCCCAACGCATGCNAAACAAGATACTCCCGTACACCACCCCAAAACACCCGAAGACCATTATAGAGAGATTTATAATGAAGCAACCAATTCTCTCAGCCAAGCCTTGATGACAAGATTTGATCAAGAGAGCTACAAAGCGTTTTCAGCTCTTGAGCAGCTCCTTTTGAAAGGCATAGAAAGTAAATCGTACGACGAAGAGCTGACCGCATTGAATAAATTCTATCCTGGTGATGTTGATACCACCGCCCTACCAGCAGAGGTAGAAATTCTGAAAACCATCTCAAAGGGAGAAAGCCCAACGCATGCAGCTGAAATCTTTGCAATAATGAAAGCAAGACAGAACAAAATAAAGCTCATGCCAAACGTCACCAAAGTCGACAAACTTCTTCTCGTTAACGGTGCAACGACAGCAACACCCGAAAGATCCTTTTCTACCGCACGGAGGTTGAAAACTTGGTTGCGTTCGACCATGAAACAGAAGAGGTTCAACTCACTGGCAATGCTGATTTTGTCAAAGTAGGAAATTTTTTCGTTGATTCTCAAGAGATGCGATATAATTATTTTGGAAAATTTGTTACGGAAGATCTTTGAAACTTTTATAAAAATATTAAAAAGTTTCTTTCTTGCTTCATTTCTAGGTTTTCTTTGCAAAGAAAAATCCATTATTTTTCGGCAAGTCAAAATAAAAAGGAAGCGGTTTTAGCCAAATGAGACAGATAAAAATCGAGCCGATATAGTGACTAAGGAGGCGCAAACCATGGTTGCGCCTCCTTAGTCACTATATCGGCTGGCCCCCTCACTTTCAAAATCAAGGCGCGGGCCCTGGTAATTATTATTATCAGTATTGTTTTTTTCATCTGGGGGGCCGGTTCTACCCCTCTTTAGAATGAAGAAGGGGTTGCACTCGTCATAATCAGAAAAAGGCTTGCACAGATGACCCCTGTACGTTTAGGCTAATCTCTCTTCAATGCACTCCTTGAAATGTGTACATCTTGTCTATGTGTTTCTATTTTCGACTTCCTTATAAAAAATGGTTACATTTAACAAAATATCCAAAAGGATTTTACTTCTGAATTTAAGGTATTATAGAACATACCATAAATATATGATGAACATTACCACAAATAGTATCCCACTAAACAACCCACTCTGGTAATGTCTGGGGTTTTTTTATCTGCAAGATATCTTTGGTGAGGATTTTTATAAGTAAAAAAAAGAGGAGTCCTTGCTTTTCACCATTTACTAGAAAATGTCTCTTTGTTAATTGCTAACCTTCTTTCATACTCGAAAACTTGCATTGTGAAAAACAGGTTTTATTTTCCTCGTAATTCCATCCAACATTTTTTCGTAAAGGGTGACTGTCTCAGCCACTTACTATTCTATTAAAAAAAACTCAGCATAAACTGCTTGTATCGTCTTTTTCGGAGATATTCACAGAGCGATGGGGAGGTCAAGATGGCTTATTCACAAACCTAATTGAGGCATTTGATAACCTCGGCCACTCACCAACACAGAAAAGCCACCCGCTTACAATAACAAGAAGTATGGTTCAGGCTCTTTCTTTGAAGATTAGAGTAACGTACAATGGAGAGTTGTTTACGCCTCAATTAATTT
Source organism: Morbakka virulenta (assembly GCA_003991215.1). Taxonomy (NCBI): domain Eukaryota; kingdom Metazoa; phylum Cnidaria; class Cubozoa; order Carybdeida; family Carukiidae; genus Morbakka; species Morbakka virulenta. The sequence continues at coordinate 1,359,601 of RDPX01000264.1, forward strand.
ACTGCTGGGTAAATTAAAGGTCTCTTTTCGGCCCTATTTTGTTCTTGATGCATTTTCTTGAAAAACATTTTCTTCTAAGACCATGGAAAATTCTCTTGCATGGTGCCGACAAGGTTCTTTTATATTCATTTTCAGGACATCCATGAAATTGAAAACCCCTTTGTAAAGACTTCGAAATCTTCTTAACACAGTTGGAAGAAAATCTACTAATCATAAACTTCAAAAATGGAAAAGCTAAGGTAATGGTATTTGATAATCGTACTCGTCGGAAAAATTAAGAGAAATAAAGATTTAGTAAAATACACAACTAATTAATGTCACCAATTCATAAAACTATCCTGGTGTTGTTCTTGACCCAATCTCTCAATTTTCACTTTGGCACATCTTGCAAGAAAATTGCTACAGAAATTTGCTTGCTTCGAAATTTAATTGAGATTGCCATCCTAAGAATCTACCAGGCCTCTATAATTCACAAAGGCTTGGTAGCTTCAGTCACCTACTGTTCGTTAGCAAAATTTTACTACCAGCCCTCCAACCCTCAAGATTATCAATACTGACTTTATTCGAAAACTAAATAATGAAATGAATCACCGAGATGCGCCAAAAGCACTAATAATAAGTAAAAATAGATGCGGTTTTTCATGTTTATATGAGCTGCCTTCATTTCAATGAGTGATTTTATTGATTTTACACATTGGTGCATGAAGTAACAAAACACCACTGAAAAGTATTCCTTCGACAGAGATGTTCCGACATTCAATAAACATACATGTGTATGTCAATCTGAAGAAATTTTTAACATTCTTGTTGGATATTTGGCTTTTAGATCTAGATAACTAAGCTTGTAAAATTTGGAGTTGCTTTATTCTGTGACTCTTTGTTTCTCTGCAACTTTACTTTTCGAGAGTGGCATGCAGGGACAAATCCAGGAAAACGAAGTGCTCGCAACGAAATGGTGGGTTATTGAGGCAGCATTGGATCAGGCTGTCGTTTAACGCATCTTTTTTGCGATATCAATAACTGCCAATTCTGGAAGGTAAGAGGAGGGGAAAGCGAGAGAACGTGTCTTGGGCATTTTATTAATAAGAGAACCTAGCTCTACTTCCTAGCAAATCACACACAATTCCATTTCAAATCTCAACTGCTTCAAATTCAAAAGAATACAATACCTACTCGCAATCTTTGCCAGTTGCAGCTGAAGCACATCTTTACCAAATCTCCTGCGAACATCATAAAATGATGCTCTTGAAGGTGTTTTTTGAACTAAAAATTTCAGCCTTTCACTGTCAGTGTGGAGTGGTGCAATCCTAATGACTCAACTTCGTTTCAGTTAAACCTAACTGGGAGTGCAAATAACTGGCACCCATTTCACAGTTAACGACTATTGAAAAAAATCTTTCAATTCCATTTTCATTTGTAAATTTATCATAAGCAATCATTAGAAAAAAACTGAAAACCAATTTTAAAGATTAGCTTTGGAGCGTGGCTTAATCATTTAGAAAGACAAAACGCCAACCAGCTGACGTAAGAAAAGTTAAAACGTGTCGTTAACTAAGAAAATCTCCGGTAAATATTAAGTACATCGTGTCATCAAATTTCGCTTAAGTCAACTACCGTTAAACTACTTATGCCTTTCCTTCTACAGGATCTGATGCGTCCAAACATTTTTTGAAAGGAACCACATGTCTTTCCAACATTTTGCAATTTTTTCTACTGATTTCAATTCCAGACAAACTTATTTAATTACATAGTGGGACTTTAAAATACTTTACACTCAAGAGCGTTCAGCGGCAGTATAACACTAAGAATTCCAAAGTTACCATTTCTGTTTTAAATCGGGTAAGTTTTGGATAATGGTTCAACCTGACGGATCAAGCTAGGTTGCCCGTTATAGCTAGCTAGGAGTTAAGGTCTGGAGCCACTCAAGAATGACAAAACAACCACAAGAAGCTGAACCCTCATTTACACTTTCTTCATTAAAATGTCATCATCCACTATAGATTACAGAATCCAAAAATCCATAAATAAATCTTAGGGTGAACTGAAAATAAAGGTGTTTAGTTTTTCCTCTCAAGGTACGGTACTAATAAGATTTCTCCATAAATCAGGAAAAATAATTAGCTTAACAATACCACGCCAAGCATTATATTACCAGTTCAAAGAAAAAAATAAAAAACAATTATTTGTGACAATGAACTACATTTAAAGTTCCTTGTTATGGTAAAAAGGGGCAATAAATATTAATTAACTATTTAAGTGGTCATCAGTGCCAGGTACCAATCCAATCGATATCGAGTACGCAACAAGTAATGGCACAACTCGATTGTTGTCTTTGAAAAATAGCTGCTTTGGCTTCCCAAACCATGTTACCGTGTTCTAATATTTATGAATGAAATATTCAGAATAAAACGTCTGCATATTCAGGACTCTTTATTTATTTTTCGCATATTTCTTTTCCACACTCGCTATCTCCGTCGAACCATTCTCTTAAGCCAAAACAATCCGTTACTTAAACTAAGCACTCAACTGTGTTTGGGCTTGCACATTTGGTCTATACACTTTGGCTCTTGTCTGACCATTAGTGAACACATTGTCATCTCACTTGAGAACAAAAGTTGCTTCTCCTCTTAAAATACAAAACTAAGCGGGTGTGAGAAGTCAAGCGAAAATTAATCATACTAAAACAGTTTATCGCAAGGCGAATAAAAAGATTTTAGGTCACAATGTCAATCAGCTCCCCCAAATCCATCACATCAACTTTCTGTTCAATTTCATGTTCTTTCGGTGTGTAAGAAAAAAATATATGAAGCTGGCGTGAAACCTCTGTAATTGTGAACTGTAGGACCTAAACTAATATTCTGTGAGCGTTGCAACATAATATTGTAATGATTCTACCTGTGCGAATTCTCACAAACGGGGACCAGTCCTAACAGTAAAAAAATTTTATCCTTTGACAACACATTTCGGTTAATAAAATGTGTTGTCAAAGGATAAAATTTTTACGGCATTCCTAAACAAAAATATCTTAAGAGGTACAATTCGTGAATAGTAACCGAAAAACTTGTCACAAATTACGTGAAATCTTTCACCAGGCGAATACTCACGGTTGCTATCTCCAATGCCAATTAAAAACTGGGGATTTGGGAATTAAGTAGTCCCCGACCTTGCCAGCCTCTATCACTGACAGTGAAATTCAATTCAAATACTATACACGTGTTATTCAGAAAATAGTGTTTCGTCAAAAGAAAAAGCAACTCGAGATCTGATGTAGCCATCTACACATTGTAAAATGTGCAACAAATGCCGTGAACTTACATACTGATAGCTGCCGATACAATTAACACAGGGCTCTTTGTTAAACAACTAATGCACAACAAGAAGAAGAAGACGAAGAAGAAAACGAAGAAGAAGAAGAAGAAAAAGAAGAGGAGGGGAGGGAGGAATAATAATAATAATAATAATGAGCCAGAATCCATTCTGTAGACTGTGGTGAGAAAGAGGAAGTGTGTATCAAATTGTGAGTGGTTGTGATAAACTCGCACAAAGAGAATACCAAAGACGGCATGACAATGTTGCAAGAAAAATCCATTGGGATATATGTAAAGTTCGGCGATTACAATACCATGAAAAGTGGTATCAATGTCTAATGTGACAGCGTAATATAGGCTAGGAGACCAGACATCATGGTAGTTGATAGGAGAGAGAAGACTGGAATCATTGTAGATATTGCAATACCCGCAGATGGAAGAGTTGAGAAAGAAAGGGAGAAGGTAGAAAAGTACTAAGACCTAAAGAGAGAAATTGGAAGAGTGTGGGGATTTAAGTCGATAAAAGTCCCTGTGGTTATAGGTGCTTTATGGAGTATTTCCCGAGGGTTTGATTCACGGATGCAAAAGATTGGAATACCATATGAGATACATGTAATGCAGAAAACGGCTCTACTAGGAACTGCAAGGAAACTCAGGAAGATGTTGGAAAGGTGAAATCTAAGAATCTCTGCTAGCCCTTGGTCATTTGTTGACTCGCCGAGCAGAAGTAAACGACAATAACAACAGCCAGAGCAAAAGCTGTGAAAATAAGATGATAATAATAATAATAATAATAAAAATAACGTTAACGAATATAGAATAAAGTTAACGAAACAGTAATGTGCGATATCAAAAATATTAGATATCTTCACGAGGAGCGTAAATATAAAAAGGAAGATTCAAATGAGGGTGAAGTTAAGTCGTAAAGGATAAATCAATTTCTTAAGGGTCAATTGAACAGCAAAGTGGCCTTAAACATAATGTGTCCTAAATCCAGTCTAAGCATAACTATCCGACTTTATTCTGAAACGGTGCGATTTTACTAACTCTTATATTTCAAACTTAGCAGCCAGGGCTTTAAAAATGTCATACTTCGTTGTGGTATGTTGTTTCTTCGAACGATTCCCTATTTAATAACTTAAGAGGAGGCCTCAGCCATGGAAAAGCATTTATCTACAGTTGTTTTTCTAAAATCAAGCAGACATTACCAAACAGATACATGTTAGGACGTATGATACTGATCATTATTCAAAGTACTTTCTAAGTCAACCAATAGCTTATTAACAAGAAAAACCAATGTACAGTTCAGATTTAATATGTGACAAAATGAGATGGCATCCCGGTACGCTGCATATACGCACCTCCATGAGTTAGAGAAACGTCTTACGCACTATTTTCTGTCATACGTCATAAAAGACGTATTTTTGCATATTAGCTTTGTAACTATTAATATAGTACTAGAGAGACTTTTCGAAACCTTTACAGCTTATTGACAGTATCTGCAAATGACGATGAAAATAAGAAACATCTTTACATTATTTTTTTCAACGTTTAAATATTCGGCCTACAAAATATGTTCTCAAAACGATCTAAAATGTACTTCAAAGACCAAAGATACGATTCCCAAGGCATTAAGTTAAAGGGCGTAATTATGTTTAACAAAGACCCAATTAGTAGTAGATACCCAACTGGTTGACTTTGAGTCGCGGCAATAGGAAGTTATCAAGTCACAAAGTAACAACATAACCCTGATGGATTAAAGCTAGCATTTAACTGTTGACAAATTCTCTTTAAATAAGTTAATTTGGGGTTTCTGCCCAGTTGGAACAGATCCGGTTAAATGATTAACTAACGCTTCCAACATCTATCACTATGCTGTATAAAATATCAGAGTAAAAAGAACTTTTACAAATCAACAATATTCTTGGTCCAGCGAATATTTTCCGCGTTCAGCCTCTTGATTATTGGCAAATAGACATCACGATTCATCGGTGTTACGTTACCCTTCCGAACGATGTGATCTGTAAGAAAGAATTCAAATAGATCAATAATAAGAAGAGAGTGGAGGGAAATAGGTCAGCAAAAGGTAATAATTTAAACAAGTAAAGGGGGTTACAGGCCGACCTACCCTCAAAATTGGCTTTTATGACCTTTTGGCTATTTTATTTCATTGAGTGTGGCCGGCCATACCTTGGAGCAAAATTTCAGAAACTCAGTGGTGCGAGCATCATGGAGTCTTCATGGAGTCTTCGTGGAAGGTCACGAGTAACGAAAGATTTGATGAAATGATTTAAAGCACCGAAAAAGTCTGAAATAGTTTTCTGCAAAAAGTTGCTGTATCTGTTGGAAATCAGTTATCCTGTAGAAAATGAAAAGAAATATCTAAGACCTTCCTGATGGACGTATCCTTGCAGGGAATTACAAGCAATCGCAGCAGGATTCTGACTGGTGTTCAAGTGGGAAAAAAGGGGGGAAAAGAAAAAAGAGGGGAAAAATGAAAAAAAGAAAAGAATGGCGCCGGGGTGATTACCTGAGGTGACTGATGAGATTTGACACTATTTTCAAGTTAGTTCTAAGAATGGTACTTATTACAATTAAAGGAAGAAGTATAATTTTTCTGGCTAAATTTCAACAATGCATGTTTACGAAGATACCATGGAAAACAACCCTTCACCAGGTTAATCCATAAATCAATAGATGCATCTATGTGGATACAGTAAAAGGGTAGCCGTTGGAGTGAGATCTTCTACATTAGCATTGGCCATCTACAAAGAGACCTAATGTCTGCACGAATTTAACCAGTGCTATGTTGAAAAGTCCCACAAAGGTCTCACTAATGACAGAATGACTTACAGGTCGGCATTTGCCAGAATGAGCAATCACATGCATTCTTGAAGGCGGGGGCAACATTGGACACTTTCTGGAAAGACGGAAAAGAAGACTCCGATAAACAAAGATTAAAAAATTTGTACAACAAGAAAAATACCTCCAAAAAACACTCTTTCACGACATCTACTGGAATCGAATTCGGACCAGGAACTTTAGACTGACCAAGCCCATAAATAAACATAAATAAGCAACCAACTTTGGTTTTATGATGACAAAGTCCAAATCTAATCAGTTTATGACAGGAAATCTGGCAAAGAAAGACCAGTATCATTTGAAGAAAACCAAAAACGATAAAAAGTGGAGAAATAATCCACTTGCCAGAATGCAAAACACTATCCCAAGTCTTTCAGGAATCTCGAGCTCCAAGCTATTTGGACGTAATAGAAATCCGGAATTCGGTCAACATAGCGAAATTTATCACAAGAAATCACCCTTTTAAAGTATTGTAAGCCTGTACGACAAAACATCTACATTCATCAGCTCCATTACGTTGAAGCTGAAGATAAAAAATGATTACGATGTGCAGTGGCAGAAGAACAACGTGCAGTGAACCACAGAGAAGAATGAGGTTTGATTTTCTAACTACGACTTGGCACAAATGTTTCAATGCTAACTTGTACACATTCTGTGAATTCAGTACCAGTATCAGAAGCCGATTTGCAAAAGATTGAATCCCAAGAAATATTACAAAGAAACTGACGAAATCTATTCTAGTCAGCCTCACCACATTTGAAATTCTTACGATGCTACTTGCCAAAAAGACATTGAAACAATTGCCCTGTACCTTACAGTGACAACATGGCGATCAGAGGATCTAAATGGAGGTAATGATAAAAAGGTACAATGCCCGAGGGAAAAAGTAAAAAACGACCTAAAAGTGAAGGCGCTATTAAGTCCCAATCAAGAAGGCGAAAGCGTTTGGAAAAATCAACAACCATGAGGAAGAGTAAAGCTCTAAGAAACGTCCCTAAGTGTCAGTCTTGATAAAGTGAGTTCATGTGTTAGCATTTTAGTAGTATGATGCTCGTCCAGCGCCGGAAATGGGAGACGGATAAAAGAACGAATAGTTAACAAGTGACCTCAAGAAGTGAAAATCTAAAGCACATGGAAGGCTTATCTTTCTTAACATCCTTCTCAAGAACCACATTTCAGCGGCTTCCAACTTCTTTTCCATTCCGACTGATATTGTCCAGCATTCACATTCATACAGCAGGATAGATGTTACGTAGCACTGCAGTACTCTCATTCTTGTGCTCATTGACATTTTCTGGTGTTTTGAAATTTTTTCTAGTTGATCGAAGGCATCCTTTGCTAATCCAATTCTCCGCTTATTTCAACGTCACATTTACCATTCTGGGTGATTTAGCTTCCCAATAAATTAAACTTGTCCACCTGCTGGATTTGGTCAGTCCCAATGAGTAATCTGCATCTTGGACTGTGCTTCTTGCTTACTGCCATACACACGGTCTTTTTGCGATTTATTTCGAGTCCTTTCTTCTTGCTTTCTTCTACTACTTTGTTCAAGAGGTTCCTTCCCAATTTCCCTTCTGATCTTTCTTCGAGCTCTGTTCATGATGATTTTCAGAATCAGTTTGATCCGTGACTCAATGTACCATGCAATTCACAAGCTGGCTTTTTAGGTAGTGCGATGAAGATGGATTTACTTAGATATTCAGGGGTATCTTTACTGTCGTAGACTTTGTTTATCAGATCAGTTAGTTTTTCTATGCCAAAGTCTTCTAGAGATGTCAGCATTTCCGTAACAATCTCGTCGGGTCCAGCAGCTTTATTCTTTTTCATTTTCTTTAGTGCTGACTTTACTTCAGATTTCAGAATTTTAGGGCCATTTTAGGGCCAGAATTTTAGATGCTCCACAAAAGCCAACTTTCACTTCCCCGTGGTGTGGAGTGGGCAACGGTTCGCTGGCTAACGAAGGGTCTGGTTGCAGCCAGGATAGGCCCAGCAAGCCACTGGTGAAGAAAATATCGCTACAAATACTCGAAGGGAAAAAATAAACAGACTGACCCACAGGAAAATGACCCAGAAACGAAACGGACTGCGTATTGGGATTATTAATATTGGCACTATAAACAGTAAAGAAGATGAGGTTGTTATGATGATGAAACGAAGGAACTTGCATCTAGTTGGGCTATCAGAAACCAGGGAGAAACAAAATAGACGTGCAACATTGCATGATAATTACATCTTCGTAGGAAGTGGTGAATCTTCAGGAAGACATGGGGTAGCGATTGTTGTACGTGAGCAACTTGGAAAATACATCACAAAAATTGACAAGATATCCAACAGACTATTAAAGATCAGCATCAAAACAAGCACACAGAAACTGGGAATCATATAAGTTTACGCTCCACAGCAAGGTAGACCAAGAGAAGAGAAAGAACAGTTTTATGAACTATTAGAGGACACAATAGACAGTTGTAACGCTGATGAGGAGATTATAGTAATGGGGGATATGAATGCGCATGTAGGAACTAACAGAGAGGGATATGAACATNATATCGCTACAAATACTCAAAAGGAAAAAACGAACGGACTGAACCACAGGAAAATGACCCGGAAACAAAACGGACTGCGTATTGGGATTATTAACATTGGCACTATAAATAGTAAAGAAGAGGAGGTTGTTATGATGATGAAACGAAGGAACTTACATCTAGTTGGGCTATCAGAAACCAGGGAGAAACAAAATAGACGAGCAACATTGTATGATAATTACATCTTCGTAGGAAGTGGTGAATCTTCAGGAAGACATGGGGTAGCGATTGTTGTACGTGAGCAACTTGGAAAATACATCACAAAAATTGACAAGATATCCAACAGACTATTAAAGATCAGCATCAAAACAAGCACACAGAAACTGGGAATCATATAAGTTTACGCTCCACAGCAAGGTAGACCAAGAGAAGAGAAAGAACAGTTTTATGAACTATTAGAGGACACAATAGACAGTTGTAACGCTGATGAGGAGATTATAGTAATGGGGGATATGAATGCGCATGTAGGAACTAACAGAGAGGGATATGAACATTGCATGGGACATTTTGGAGTAGGGGAACAAAATGAAGAAGGATCCAACCTACTTGATTTCTGCAGCAATAACAACTTGAAAATTATGAACACCTATTTCAAGCACCAAGACAGCCACAAATACACCTGGTACGGATGTGTGAACAGTGAACAACAAACTTATACGAGGAAGACCATGATAGACCTTTTCTTAACAACAACTCATACATCTGTTAACGATGTCAAGGCAATACCATCAGAATCTATGGATGCAGACCATCGGCTTGTGATCTTGGAAACCAGAATACAGCCATTGAAAGTAAGACCAATACTCAAAGTGAAACAGATAAACTATAGAGAGATGTGCGTCCAGGAGAATCAGAGAAAGTTTTTGGAAACACTTGAAAATGCTTCAGCAGAACCCTCACATGGACAAGGGGATGTAGAAACAGAATGGACAAACATTGTTACTAACATAAATGTGGCTATCGAAGACTCAATTGGTTTTAGATACAGAAGCTTGTCCAAAAAGAGAAGAACACCATGGTGGAATGAAGAAGTAGCTGAAGCAGTTAAGACCAAAGTCAGGACATTTAGAGAGTAGATGAAACACCGGACGCCAGAACATAGAGAGAAATACACTGTTGCCAGGAACAGATGTATTTCGATCAAAAGAGAGGCAAAGCGTGAAGCCTGGGAGAATCTCTGTTCGGATATCGAACAAGATCGCCAGGGGAACAAAAAACTCATATACCACTTAGCAAAGACATACAGAAAAGGTAACAATGAAAAGGTATACAATATAAAAGACCCAGACAATGATGAACTACTGACAGTACAAGCGGAAATTGACGCCACGTGTTTGAAGTATCACTGCAATCTGCTTAACCCCAGTGGAAACATGCAAGTACTTCATGGCAGAACAGAATGGTACACCACTGAAGTAGCAGATGAAGCAATTACAAACACCATTGAGGAAATAAAGGTTGAGGAAGCACTACAATCAGCCAAGAATGGCAAAGCCTCTGGGACAGACCTACTAACCAATGACCTTTACAAATGGGGAACACCACTAACAACCGCATGCCTCACTAAAACCTTCAAACTGGCCTATAATAGCGGGAAGGTCCCAGGTGAATGTGGAAAGGCCATCATTTGTTCAATATACAAAAACAAAGGTGACAAGCAGAAATGTGAAAACTACAGAGGAGTGTCTTTGTTAAAACATGTGACTAAGTTGTACGAGACGATTCTGGAAAGAAGAGTCAGGTTGATTGTGGAAGACAAGCTTGGACCATGGCAACATGAGTTCCGGCAAGGAAGAAGCACTGCCGATATGATTTTTACCCTCAGACGAATCATGGATAAACACTGGGAATTCAATAGACCACTCTTCATTGCATTCTTGGACCTCATGAAAGCATTTGATAGAGTGCCCAGAGAAGCTCTTTGGGAAGCCATGGGACAGTATGGTCTGCCAACACATCTGCTCAGAGCTATCACCAGCCTATATGAACATAACCAGAACAGGGTAGCCACCGGTAGTGATGAGGAACTGTGGTTCGACACAACATCAGGAGTCAGACAAGGGAGCGTTCTCTCACCCCTTCTCTTCATATTGTATCTTGAAATTGTAATCAAAGAGGTAGCTGAGAACCAACCAGAGATGAACGTTTTGGCATATGCGGATGACATCGCGCAACTGGCTCAAAGTGAAGAAGATCTACAAACTATCATGTTGAAATGGGAAAACACCTTCTCGAAATATGGGCTAAAGCTCAATGCAAAAAAGACTGAGGTGATGGTACTAAGTCGCTCACCAATCAACTGCAGGATAGTACTGTCTGATGTTGTGCTAAACCAAGTAACGACTTTCAAATACCTTGGGAGTACGGTGGAAGAGAATGGTTTGATAGACATAGAAATCACAAAAAGACTTAGCCAGTTCGCACAGAACGTTGGATGCCTCTACCGATTACTGAAGGATAAGGATGTCCCTAAAAAGGCCAAGAAAATTATACACACTGGAACCTTGCGACCTATACTTCTATTCGGTGCAGAAACATGGACCATTACAAAGAGAAACATGTCAAGAATAACAGCAGCAGACATGCGCGTGGTACGTCTTATCCATGGAGTAACTCGTAGAGACAGGAAACGTAACGAAGATCTCTGTAAGGATCTGAAAATACCAATTATATCTGACAGAATCAAATCTATGCAACTCAAATGGTATGGCCATGTGATGAGAAGAGAGTCTGACCATGTATCACGACAGGCCATGCGATACACTATAGACGCTGTGAGACCTACAGGCAGACCTCGCAAAAGGTGGCACCAATATATAGATGACTACCTGCATGAGAAAGAGACTTTCCTCGACGAGGTCAACGAGCAGCAGATGTATTCCGACAGAGTTCTGTGGCGAAAGATGTCGAACTTCCCTGACTGACGAGCAAACTGCTCACCAGGAGTTTGGTACGAAAGGTACGAAAGGGCCATCGATGTTCTTATTTATTGCTGGTTTGTCTCCCCTGTTGTCTTTGAACAGTTCATCGATGTACACCGTCCACCTTTACAACACCTTTTCTTTCTCCATGATGATCTTCCCATCTTTAGATAGTATGCATCCAGAGGAAGCTGGAGATCTGCAGCCACTAATTTCTTTGATCTTTTGGTACATCTTTGCGGGATCTCTTTGTTTGTGTTGTTCTATCTCTTCACATTCTGCATTGAGCCCTTCCTCTTTCGCTTCTCTACATTTTATTCTGATTTGATGGTCGAGTGTTCTATATTCCACGCTTCCTCTGTCTGTTGTTTGTTGTCTTTCTTCCATTAGTTCTAAGATCTCTGATTTCATCCATTTCTTTTTAGTTTGTTTTTCTTTCTCCGGTAAGACCTTCTTTGCTGCTGAGACTACCGATTCTTTGAATTTTTTTCAGCAGGACTTAAGTTCACCTTCATCTTCACGATTCTTGACTTCTAGGTTAAATTCTTTTCTTGTTTCTGGATCTTCTATCAATTTCTCATACTGCAGTTTTGGTCCTGTCTTCTTTTTCTTTAGTTGTTCTAGTTTCAGTTTCAATTTGCAGAAGACAGGTAGATGGCCACTTCCGCAGTCTGCACTAGGGTATGTCTTACAATGTTGGGCTGCATTTCTGAAACGTTTATTGATAGTTATGTAGTCTATTTGATTCTTCGTTTCCCCTCCTGGGCTTCTCCAAGTCCATAGTCTTCTTGGGTGCTCTTCAAACCATGTGTTAGTGATAATTTGTTCGTTCGATGTGCAGCATTGAACAAATCTCTCTCCTCTGTCGTTTTGTTCACCTAGACCATGTTTTCCTTTTATTTTTCCTTCTTCGACTTGTCCTACTTTTGCATTTAGATCCCCCAAGAAACGGCAGTGGTTTGCCATCGCCTTCTGTCGCACAGTACCATGTTGTAATGGTATATGACACCTAGTCGTTGTCCGTGTCGTGACAGATCATCCGCCTAGCCGCTGCGTCACTCCAAGACATTGACTCTGACTAGAGAGTTCTTCCGGCCTGAAGAAACATCTGACGCCCCGCTGCCGACGTCTTCATCGTAACCCTGACAGGGGAGGCTAAGGGGTTGCTGATACTTGCCCGAGGTATCACCCCAAGACTAAGCAAGTCGGGAGAAGACGCCTTATTTCCCTTAGTGGACTACGGTTATCCGGCTCCACCTGGTTTCCCCTAACTCCAGAGGCAAGGGTTGTCACCTCTTTCCATAGCAAGATGCAGCCATACCCGTAGCCAATCTCCAGGTGTAACTAGTGGAAAGGAAGAGGTTAATTTAAGTAGCCTTATTGAATGTGATCCCAGGGCAAAAAGGCAGAGGATGATGATGTTAATCTGAAAGTGAATTTCATATTCAAAAACGGTTTGTCACTTTTTATCCTTTTAATGGCCGGTATAGTCTAGTTTATAGTACTATAGTCTAGCCGTATTTCAGCCACTAAATCTCACAAAAATTTCGCTTTCCCTATAACTCCCTTACCTTCAAGAATCATCTTTGCCGCAATTCCAGCAGGCAAGCTTACTGTCCTGGCCATGGCACTGAAACCTTCTGGGTCACCATAGGCAACTAAACTAATATTGATTTGTTCCTAGATGAGAAAGAAAGGTACTGATTAACTTAAAAGAATTGCATCTTACACAAATAATTAACTTAATTACAAATTCCTACTGCACAACCAAATAAAAGTACACTTTGGATATATATGTGCAGTATATGTATTAAATGATATATCAAGCCCTCCTAAAGTAATGCTCCAGATGCCATATTGAGTACTCGTAAATTATTCAAACCAAATTGACACATACTTTCATAGACATAAATGAAGCCAAAATATTAACTAATCAAATTGGTCTGTCCAATTATTAGCATCGAATTAAAAAGGACTATTGAAAGAATGCAAATCAATCAAAATAATGCCAAAATGGTCATCAAGCAACGTCATCAGTGTCCACAAATGAGTTGTGTATCTCAGGAAAGAATTCCCATAATTTTTTTCAACACTACTTTACACCATAACAAAGAATCTTTACAAGTCTTGTATACGTAACTATTATTAAGGACCACTTTCTTGTTGAGGGAACAAACGTTTTTTGACCAGCATTAAAAATATTTTTTTTGCCAGCTTGTGATTTTGACATTACTTGCAATTCATATACGACTACATTAAATTGTTAATATAATGTCAAAATATTAAATTCAAAAAGAGCTGTAATCAACTAATCCCTTAGAATATTTATCTTTACAACGAGCATAAAACAGGCTATTTTATAGGCCCAGGTAATTTAAGACCAATTTGTCAACTTTTCTAAAATATTCCAGCAGCGGAAACATGAGCGTTAGAGGCAACGCGATTTAACTAAATTCGACGAGTTTGCCGTGGCACAGCACTGCTCAGATCATAATAAGTTCTTTTTACCATATCTGCAGTATTTATCTTTAAATATTCATGTTTTACTAACATCCAGTATGTGTGGTTACGTGTGTGTGCATGTGTGTCAGACAATTCGACAATTATTCTTTTTGAATTTTTCAAAATTCTGTTGGAATGTCAAACAATGTAAGCTGTTCAAAATAGTGTAACTCCTAACAAAGCTATTGCAGCAAGACGGCAGGAGTAACACTGTCACAATAATCAGCACATGTTTCCTGATACAAAATCCAGTCAGACAGGTAAAAATGGATCATTGCCGAAAATTATGGGAATGACATCAAATGGTTGCAGCGACTACAAGACAGTCTATATTGCATTAAACTTCCTTCAATTTTGATCAAGTCAGAAAATGAAAAGAAATCGTATTCGCGAGTTAAGGTTCGAAATGTACCAACTACATTTCGGTTTGATAATACCAAACGTTATCAGGTTCCTGTACTGAAGCTGATAGGTTTCAAAGCGTGTAAAAAGAACTCTGCATGTTGAGTTTTGTTTAAAGTCGATTTGCATGATCAATTATTCTGGAAGTTAGAAAAATACCAGGAAACCTTTGTGAGCAAATTGAGATAACTTCCCTATTTTTAACCAAATGATATGTGAACTGGAAATATGTTCATTTGAGAATGGTGAATTATGGTTGAACAACCTTTCTTGCATTGCATTGTTATGTATTCTATTCCTTTCTCCTATCATTTTTATTATGCCAGGGAGTATGCCACATGCTACGTAAAGTTTTAAATTACTCAACAGCTGTAATCAACAGGGCTGTCGCAATGCTTTAAAACTTTAAATATATCTCCCCAAAGATCCTTACAATTCAATGCTGAAATGTTTTCCTTGAAAATAAGCTGAAATTAAGAAAATTGTCAAAATTATCAGTTGATTAAAGTACGAATAACAAAGGGATATTTACTTCTATCTACTCATCATTATTCAAACTCGGTTTCAAGACTCTGATAAAGATTGGACTGGAAAATGCATACCCATCCTCCTTTTTGGTATGGAACTGTTTAGAAAAGCAAACTCTAAATAAATTTCAACTTTACTTCCATTTAAAGTAAAAACCGGAAAATATGCATTGCAAATGGGCAACAAAAGAAGGTGCCAAATAAACTATTTCAACCCATAAAAGTTTACAACAAAATTGACAAAAAAGGGGAAAATCCTATAAAATTTACAAACAATGAAAAACAAAGCGAATCAAATACTTACAAAATTCAATATTATCAGCAAAAAATATGCTAATAAAATCTAAATAAAAACCCAGCTTTTACAAAAACTGGGTAATCTAATATAACTGAAAAACAGAAAGAAACAAACCAATATATTTTGATGTTTCTGCTTCACCTACCTTAGCTTTATCCGGCCATTCCACGCCTAACTCATGACGTAATAAAACAAGATCCCTTTCACCAGGTGCTGAAGATAAAATAAACAAAGAAAAATTACTTTACCCTCGCATTTGGCACAGAGCCTTGACACTGAAAGCAGGTTTTCCAGTAGCTTTTCCAGCAGCAAAAGCTACTGGAAAACAAGAGCTTCTGTATCATACAAACTCTATTTTGTTACATTCTTGAGACAACACAAATTGACAACAACGTTTCTCTATACTCGCACATACCATAATTAACATTTTGCTGTACCAGAATGAAATAATACGAATTGGAATGTATTTTATCAACAAGGAAAACACTGGGCGTCTAGATGTAACTCCGTCACCTTTTGAGCCTGGGTGTATAAAAAATCGACGACCACGTATGAAATTTTCTGTCTAAAAAGCAGAGGGGCAGAACTGGAAATTAAAAGCTCTCTGTACTCTA
The DNA here is from genome assembly GCA_003991215.1 of Morbakka virulenta. Lineage (NCBI taxonomy): Eukaryota > Metazoa > Cnidaria > Cubozoa > Carybdeida > Carukiidae > Morbakka > Morbakka virulenta. The sequence continues at coordinate 1,375,617 of RDPX01000264.1, forward strand.
CGAAATGAAAACCTTAGGTAACGGTTCCAACTATTTCAACCTATTTAATCTCAAAGTTCAACAATGCAATGGGTGTTAAACTTTGGTGTAATCACAGTTACTGAATCAGATAATATTTATGAAAAGCAGGTGGATGACAGTTTGGGTCTTTGAACCAGATTGGTTACTGTAGAAGGCAATTTCGTATTAGTCAACCTTTTAGCCGTCGATTACATTTACCAGGAGCTCTAAATGAAAACTGGAAGCAATTCAACATGGAAACAAGTCCTGCTGGCTAATACTATTTGTCTCAGTCTCAAGTAAAGAGTGCTTTCATGTTTCTTCTTTGTATCCCTCCTTGTTATTATTACACAGAGGCATGTTTTATTGGGGGCGAAGAGCAATTGCCCACTATTTTGAAGCAGTTACCGCTAACTCATCATGGGTAGAGTTCGACGACAACGGTTATAAAGATAAAAAGAAACACGAAAACAAATGCCAATAAAAACTAATCAAAAATATAACACAACGTAAAGTGGATGCTATGTAACATTGTATATAATGGCTACAGTGCCAACAAGAATTTACCATAGGCGAGTTGTTTGCGCAAGTGTTGCGAAAGGGTTCCGAGTGGAGTGCCTTTGGCTTCAACTTTTTCATCATCCAGTAATCCAAGGCTAAATAAAAAAATTGAAAAAAGGTTTTTTATTAGCAAATAAAATCTTGCACCTTTTAAAAACCAATAAATGTGTAAATGAAATGTAGAACACAGCCTCTGTCTTCGACTTTCAGAGTTCAAAGTTCACAATAGAACGTCTGAGCTTCAAATGTTTAAAAGCCCAATCACTGAATCTCAAATTTGTATATCCTTTGCAGGTTAACGTGACCTAACAACTCGTTTAAATAAGCAGCAAAGGCAATTCGTAGAAAATTCTGCGGGTTATGGTTTTTAATACTGCCAAGAAGCTTTCATGGGGTGAAACGGTGATGAAATGAATGAATGTTCTTGGAATAACTTCAGTAAAAACTGTTAAAAAAATAAAAATCACATTACTTTCTATGTTCGTCTGCATATGGAAGCAGGGACGTAACGTCAAAATTGTCATGTGTGACCGTGCGACATTCCCCAGTAACATTATATCAGATAGATATTTATCATGTTTTCTGGGGCGGGGGAGCGACCATAATCAGTAAAACAATACATTGTGTTTTTACTGAATATTATTCTCGTACTCTTTCCTCAATGAGGAATTCATAATAGTACAAAATAATGGACCACTTTACACTAAATAGCACGGTATAATAAAAAGCAGCATAATTTAATATAGTATTGTACAGTAACAATTATCTAGTAAGAATTACTTAGTTAAGAAAGCTATAGCAGAGCACGATACGGTATAACAGCGTAGTATGGCATAACAAAATATGCTATTACACATTGTTTATATTGTAATGGGAGTGGTGTTCAATGAACGAGGCAAACGTAAGGGTCACATTCAGAATTTTCAATTTCTGTTCTACTCTCCTCTTAACATCATCTCCTCTGTATTTTAAAGACTAAAGCAACTGCATAAGAGTATGTAATATAATAACTATAATACAATACAATAAAATATAATATAATATATAATATAATAATATACAATAAAATACAATATAATTCAATATAATATAATACCTTCTTATTCCTTCTAGGCCAATGTCACAGTGTCCAATTTTATCATACACAACAATTGCCAAGTCTCTTGTTGACAGATTAACCGTTCCTAAAAGGCTGTTGGTTAACTTCCGCTAAAACAACGACCAGATCTTAAGTTTATTTCACAAAGTACAAAGTAAATAGGAAATAAAATACGTTATCTAAACAGTGATATCTAGTTAATTATGTGTCACAAGTTTAATACAATGTTGGGAAGCATAAAACAGTAGCAGTGAAAATCAGAAGTACTGATACCGAATTATGGTAGAAAGCATTCATCAAACCTCTTTACGTACCCGTTTATTATTTTGTATGGAGCCGGTCAAGAAACTTGCTACCAGGATTTTAAAAGTTTTCTTTTCTAAAATGGTGAAAATGCTGCACTGAATTTTACATACTTTGTCTTATTTCGATCTCTAAAAACTTACGTTTTAGTTCAAATCAGTCTCTTGTAGAACTGTTTTTAAAGCCTTTTCTAAATTAAAAATTCCCAATCTAGAACTAAATCGATTTAATTCCAGAAAATAAAGGAGAAACATCAAGTGCCATATTTGCTAGTTTTCTTACAAAAACTGTATATTTTTTCTCCCAGTTTCTTTTAAAGCAGAATTTCAAAATACAAGCAGCCAATCAAATCAATTTTTCCGCCGCCATCCACGCGAGACTTCCGCTAGATAATCACAAAATAAGTTTGTTCATGTTTTCGCCATTGATAAAATACCTCTTAATTTGTTTGTACATATTGTGGACCTGATCGCTGGCTGCGACGAAAACCCTTTTTGCCAAAATGAATGTGATTTGCTTTACAGTTTGGTCAAGTTTTAATTAAGCGTTTAAATGGAACAGCTGACAGTCCTTCTGTATTCTGTGTCAGTTTTGTTTTTGTAAAGGTCAACATCACGTCAGAAGGTTATAAGTTGACCCAAAAATAATCAGTGTCTTTTTGTGTACTACCTGGAGATTATCTTTAATTTCTACTAGATTGTTCTGCTCTATAAAGTACGTGAAAAATAATATACAAGGATTACTCTCTTTTAGATCCACTAAGCAAAGCGACTTCCCTTTCTGCATGAAAAAAACACTTTAAGCACTCAAAGAGTTTCATATTCATCCCTTAAATATTACCATTTTAGGCATCTTTTAATTCCCAGATTGTCTCTCTTTTTCTTATATCCAGCTTGTTCTCACACAATTATCTATATTAAAAAAGATCCACGTATGGCTTTACGTATATATTATAATAAACAGCAACTGGCTGGGATTATACCTAGAAACGTTAAAAATTAGATATTGCTTTTTTCATATTAGTAATTCAGTTAGTAAAGTAACAAATTAGGTACACAGTCAAACCCATAAACTAAGAAAGCCAACAGAAATGCAAGAAATGGTCTTTGTTCAAGCTGTTAAAAACGTACTGTAGAGGATATCACTTTCCTTCTTATTATGCGAGCAACATACAGCATAATGGCACTAGGCGTATGGAACAAGAAAAAACAACAGGGAAAAAAAGGTTAAGCCAAGGGATAAGAACTGACCTTAGACTTAAAAACAATCACGTCATGTGATGGAGGGAGCCATGTACAAGCCACTTACAAGCCAATCTTGCCATCCGAGTAAATAAACTACATTCACAAAAAAAATTTATATGGCCAGAAGAACCAACTGCACAAGGATAAAGAAGTTAAAAGAAAGTATCACACGAAATGCAACAAACTGAACAGGCACCAGCGAGGAAAGCTCAATAGAAACTCCACATGATTATACCTATATACTATGACAAGCTACATTTCGTCCAAGGGGCAAAGGTTGGCGAATAATGGTAAGGTATAAACCTATTCAGTTTAAGAACAAGATAAAGAACGCCAAAATGCACATATCCAGGTGTAGCAACCGTACGTCATGCAAGGGCAAATGATGGATTTATGGAGACACAAGATGGCCTCAGGTGTACGATAACCTCAGCGAGGAAGAAGGAAACAACCTTTGTAGGAGCTGACTTAGTACTTGATTGTACATTGAATCCCAAGAAAAACCTGGAAAAACGCCCTAGAGGATATAGAAAATCGAACACCAAAAAGTGGAGGGAAAACTGACCTGCCAGAATGGAAAACACTATTTTATAGTTTGCAAAAGTTTAGAGTTCAATATTTTGTGGAATTAATATATTCGCTCAGCATAATGAGACTTAACTGAAAGTATCCTGTGATTCGTTACTTCCATCACGTTGAAACTGAACATAGAAATGATTGTGATGTGCAATGGAAAAAGAACAATGAGCAATGAACCACAGGGATGAATGAATAAGGTTTGACTTTGTAACGACGACTAGGTACCAATGGTTCAATACCAATCTGACCCCATTCTGTCGATTCAGTTTAAGCATCAGAAGCCAATTTGCTAAAGACTGAATTCTCAAAGTCATGTGTTAAATTTAATCACCTGGGGCCAGAAAAAGTACTTACCATTCTATATCACTGGTAAATAAGCAAGGTAACCGCAAACAATTTTCGTTCAAGCATGGATTGTAGGAAAGTGTCTAGACGACTACATCATCTAGCAGGAGCAACAAGCAATTAATGAGTGACAAATGAACGTTATTCTGGGTATGGAAGAATATCGGGAATTATATGTAGAGGGCGCTGGGTCTAGGAAGTAGGAGGTAACTACTAAAAGGTTTGACTTGTGGCGAATTTAAGGCATTCAGAGGACACTTGTATCAAATGAACAGGTTAGCTGATACCAAACAAGATCAGCTAACTCTATGACGATAAATTTGAAAAGAAACGTCTTACCCAGCTTGTTTGTTTGCCAGCCTCAAAAGCATTACTGGTTTCACTACCAAGCATTCCAAGTTTCATCATGGCTTGACATACTGTTGCAAATCCCTGTAAGGCGATTGAAAGGCGACAATGTAAAGTAGCAATGACAAAAAAAACCCACCCACAAAAAACACCATTAAAAAATCATATCTTAAAATTGAGGGTTAATTTTCTGGGTAAATAAAAAAAAAAATAATAATCGTCATTAAAAATATTTACACTTTACATCACAACATAAATAAAAAATAAAAAATATATTAAAAACTACTAAATAAACTTCTTTTATTCGAGAGAGCCCTAAATACTTACAGAATTTCCCCTTTACAGCTTAATATGCTATCACGCACCTTTTGTTGGATTCTTAAACAAGAGTTAAATAATAACACCTTATGCCTAGTTTAACAAAACCACAATGTACAAAGCAATTAAAATGCAACTGGATACTTACCAACGACATAGTATGTCAAATGTCCGATCTATTTAGTCTTTGAAAGAAAGTCAAAAACGACTGTGTACTTTAAGCTATCATAATGGTTTTTCTGTACTAACTATCCTTTATACTTCTAACGTCGGATATTTATGGCATTTACCTCCTATCATAAACACCTTAAGGGGTAGCACCATATCGATTGCCTTTCAAACATCTGCACTGTTTGGTTTCTTGGCAACACATTCTTCGGCCTCTCCTTCGTGATGATCACAACCCCGTTATAGGTTTGGTTTTTTCCTCCAAACTGAATTACAGTCATATCTTCTTACGCAAGAGGCTTCGTACAAATTCAGCTCCAGTGACACCTCTGAGCCACAGGTTGGGCCCTTGCATCTTATTTTTTGCAAGTTACCAATGGGCTCATCCCTGCAGGATTGGGGTAAGAATTCTCCTGCTGCCGTGTCCTGGCATGTCATAAAAGGCGACTAATAGGACTGGATCACCCTTGGGCAAGGTGTAGCACCCAATAGCCTCCCTGCTCGGGTTACAGTAAAGCCATGGATGCAGGCGGTGGATGACTTTCTGGAGCATATTACATTTAACTGTAATTAATGGTTCAGTAGTTACGATGTTGGGCAGAAGGACAATGGCCGAGATCACCGCTCAGCACGGGCACTGCATGGGACAGAAGGCAATGACAAACCACTGTCCAAAAGGTCAGCACCTGTCCTTTGCCAAGAACAATCATGGTAACACAACGTTTATGGAATAAAGATAACAGCTTGAATAGGGCCAAGACAACAGTCGGCCCTTCGCTCGGTAAGGTTGCCCACGTGCGACAGGTGGCACCGGACCGTCATCAAGCGACTGTCCGCAACAAGGAGGTATAAATAGAATAGGAGCTTGGTCATTAGAACGTTATTACAACCTGGTAAACTTGAAAATGTTAAGCAAGAAATGAAAAGGCTCGAAATCAACATCCAAGGACAATGTGAGACAAGCTGGAAAAGAAATGGGGAATTCTAAAGCGACAATTTTAGAATGATCTATGCTGGCGGAGAACAGCACGAAAGAGGAATCGGTATACTGTTAGACGAAGAAATGAGCAAATGTCTAATGGGACATTGGCAACTATCTAAAAGAATCATGCTAGTTAAAATGAAAGGAAATCCTTTTAACATTTCAATCACCATGGTATATGCACCAACTGCTGACAGTACTGACAATGAGATAAAAGACTTTTATGATACACTTGACAAAGCGAAAACACAATGCAAATCTCAAGAAATTATTGTAATAATGGGAGATCTAAACGCAAAAGTTGGAAAAGATGGAGAAGAGGAAGTGATATGGCGTTGGTACGAGAAATGAAGGAGGAGAGAAATGCGCCCAGTGGTGTGAAGCAAATATCAAGGAATATCAAACACTTGTTTTCAACACCATCCAAGACGTCTGTGGACCTGGAGAAGCCCAACCCGAGAACACAAAAAGCAAATCGACTATATCACAATCAACAGCCGTTTTCGTAACGCAGTAAAACAATCGAAAGCTTATCCAGGAGCAGATTGTGACAGTGGCCATGTTCCTATTGTCTGCAGTTTAGCTGTGAAATTAAAGAAGTCAAAAAAGGTTGAAGTTCACTTTAAAACAACAAATTGAATATGCAGTAGAAGTAAAAAACAGATACGAATATCTACTACAAGAAACAACAGACAAGTGGTACTCTTTCAAAACTGCTGTAACCTCAACATCGAAAAACCTTGTCCCCAAATGCGAAAGAAGAAAGAAAAATAAATGGATAACTAATGAAATCTTAAAATTGATGAATGAAAGAAGACAAATTGCTAACAAACATAGTGAAGAATATAAAGAAATGAATAAAAGAATAAAAGATAAATGCAGTAGAGAAAAAGCAGCTTGGTTAAGCCAAAAATGTGAAGACATAGAAAATAACATGAAAACCGACCCGTCCATTATGTACCAAAAAATTAGAGAAATCACTGGTCAAAGAACATGCTCTTCTGGGTGTTTGAAAGCAAAAGATGGAACAATTATTGTAGAAAAAGAACAAATACTAGAAAAATGGAAAGAGTACACTGAAGAACTGTTCCATGATGAAAGAGGAGACAATTCAAGGATTGAAAAGAACATGGACGGCCCGAACATCCTGAAGTCCGAAGTGACAGCAGCTATCAACTTACGGTACGCAGATGATACCGTTCTTGTCTCGAGTCAGAAGAACAACTTCAAACGTTGCTAGATAAAGTTGTAGAAGCTAGCTCTGCAAAAGGTCTAACAATTAACTGTAAGAAAACAGAGTACCTTGCAGTTAGTAAAAAGCAATTATTCCGAAATGCTCTCTAGAAATTGGCAACAGCACCATCAAACAAGTTGAAACCTTCAAATACCTAGGAAGCGTGTTAACAGCAGATGGCAAAAGCGACAAAGAGATCAAAAGAAGTATAGGAATTGCTAAAACTACGTTCGAAAACCTCTCAAAAATCTTAAAAGACGGACAATTGTCAATAACTACAAAGATACAAATTTTAGAATGCTATGTGTCATCAATCTTATTGTACAGCAGTGAATGCTGGACAATTTCAGCCGCAATGGAGAAAAAGTTAGAGGCAACAGAAATCAGGTTTAAAAGAAGAATGTTAAAAATATCATGGACAAAGATGGTTACGAACGAGGAAGTCCTGCAAAGAATAGGGAGAGTAAGAACGTTGATGAAGAAACTTCGAAAGCGACTACTGGAATTCTCTGGCCACATTATGAGAAAAGAAAAATTGGAGAATGTTACCATCACAGGAAAAACAGAAGACAGCAGAAGTAGAGGGCGTCAGAGAACAACATTCTTAAATAGCGTAAGAAGCTGGATGAAGAAGGAGGTGTCGGCGGGGAGGGCAGCCAAGGCAACAGAATTAGAACTGCTGAAAGCCACAAAAGACAGAAAACGTTGGAAATCCATGATCGCCAATGTCATGAAATGATAGGGCACCAACACAGACAGACAGACTAATGGGCTCACAAAAAGGATCGTCATTGTGATTCAAAATATTTTCTTGGGTTTAGAGATTTCAGCTTTGGTGAAGCAGTTCTTTATGAGTCAGTTATAACATCTTTCCATGAAAGAAAAAGGATTTTCACTGCCTCCAAAACGTTCGTTATCAGGAATCAACTTCATTTACAATAACTATCACATCAATTATGACACAGCATCTTGTAAGGTCCATCAATTAAATGAACTCTGGTGTCTTGATTCATTGGCTAAACGTGTGACAGAATTGTTAACAATTCCATTCTACAACATCCCAGTTGTACCCACCAGCAATACCTCTGTTGGTGATAACGTTGGTTCTTTTATGTCTCTCAAGAGCTGGCGGCCAGGAGTTGACGAAAAATTAACGACAGAAAGGAGACATCATTGTCGCATAAAAATAAATACGCTCTTTGCGTCACGAGGGAGTAGAAGACCGGCGGGCATTTGATTTAGAAAAAAACTGGAAAATGGGCGCAGAAAGAGATGACTTGCCATAGCAATTATCATGGGTTCGAGTTACCGGATTAAAAGTTAAAAGTAAAATATTCATTTTAGATGTATTTATTATCGATATGGAATTCACACACACACACACACACACACACACACACACACACACACACACACACACACATACACACACAAACATATAATGAGACATACGAGTAAGAAAAACTCTAAACAGTTCTCAGAGTTTCACGTCTTTCACAATCTTCAGCTGTAGCTGTATACAAGCTGTGTATACACATATACTTGTATACAGCTGAAGATTGTGAAAGACATGAAACTCAGAGTACTGTAAAGTTAGATTTTTTTTACTCGTATATCTGATTATATGATAGCTCCTCCTACGTTTAAATGTGGTAGAGCACTAGCACTGTTGCTGACGACATTTCATATTCATTTGTTTATATATATATATATATATATATATATATATACCAGTATCAAAGTAATTATTAGAGCTATCATACGGTGAACGACAAAAAAATCAACACAACTTAGTTTACAACTGTCAGTTTCATGTTTTCACAATCGTCAGCTAAACAAAACATTTGTTTACCTGACGGTTGTGAAAACATGAAACTGACAGTTCTAAACTAAATTGTGTTTATTTTTTTGTTGTTCACCATATATATGCGAATTCCATTTTGTGTGGTACTGGTACATCACAACAAGTACTTACATGATAGCGGATAGTCCCTCGTATCATGGTATGAACATCATCCAAATGGTAAGCATCTACATAGTGTAGAGAATTACGATTTGGATATCCTTCCAGATGAAAACCTGGAAACATATCAAGTGGTCGGGCCTGATCCATCAGATGCCCAGGCTCTACCTCCATGATCTACAATAAAAGAATAGAATATTTCGTAAGTACACGTAAAACAATAACCCATCCAGTGGTAAAGAAATGTAAAATCACCTTTAGGAATACGGGAAATATTTAGTCTTTATAAAGGCTATTGCATCTCTGTAAGAGCTTCCAGCCACAAGGTTATATGTTACAACGTCTAAGTGATGTCGAAAGTGTCTCAGGTACATGCGGAAGCATTAAAACTAATATGTTCAACATCTTTTGTTTTCTACAATGTAGACACCAGATATTTGCTTTACCTTTATCAAAGAAAAAAAGTAAATCACATTCATTCATTATCATGATAAAAAATGGCGAACATTTCCATTGATTGCTTACCTTTCCATCTTTCAAAAACCTTGCACCATTTTGCGTTGCTAACAAGGCTCCTCCTGGACTCCAACTAAAAAAAGGAGATGGCAAGTATCGAGTATAATTCTTGTTATGGTCTTTTGTAAGGTCTTTAAAAATGGTTGGTATCTTATGGGTTTCTGACGTTGGCAAGAACTTTTGCAACAATTGTGACACTAGTCAGGAAAAATCACATACAAAGTAGTTAGATACCGCAGAAAATTACTCTTAACGGTTCAATACCTTACGTCTATTATCACAATGACTGTACATTAAACAGTGCGGGGGACAAAACCAGAATATGCGATATAATACTTTTGATAAGGATTTTGTTTAGCAGATGAAATTTAACGTAAGGACGTTTTTTGATATTATACTATCTCATCTGTTTCGTTATTTGCAATCTACCTCTAGGCTTGTGAAAGTGGAGAAAGAAGGGCAAAAATGGTAAAGTTGACACCCGGCATTACAATCCCTGTGGTTGAATAAGTCACAGAATAAGAGAGAATAATATGTGTAGGAGGTATCAAATTATAGGGAATTTGTTCTGAAACACACAAAACATTATTTGAGTACCACAGGATAATCAGTAATTGATTTTACCTGAATTTATATCTCAGTGGATTTTCTGAATTCTCTGGAGCTGGGAGACCTCCACAAAATGATATAAATGAAAATATCTGAAAATAAAAGTAAGTAAACAAATAAGTAAGCTTATGAGTAAACAAAACAAGGAAAGAAAAAAAGAAACCAAACAAGTTATTAGGCGAGTAAATAATTGAGAAAGTAAATCAAGTAGAAATAATAAACAATTAAATAAATAAACAAACAAAGATGCAAAGAAGTAAACATCGAAGCCAAAAAATAATTTTAAAAAGTAAGTTAACCTTGCCACCATCTTCTTTGATCTCATGAATGCAATCAAGAGCCAACAAATGATCAATGCCAGGGTCGAGTCCTACTTCTTGTACTATTGTGATGCCTGCATCTTCTGCTCTAAAATAATAATAATAATAATTTTTTTTTTAAACTTCACATGGTTTTATTTGTAAATCAAGGATCTAGAAAATTTACAATGAAATTGATCTACTCAATACAGGTTGCAACACAACTGAGCTGTCACTGGATGTAGAGGACTGGAAACAAGACAAGAAATAGCATAATGAAGTCTAGTTGTGGTACATCCTCTACAGTGATACTCTCCATTTGGGCATATCACTGAGAGACGATGTATCAGCTGGTTACCAGATTAATAATTCTGGGTTTGTCCATTTTTTGTTTCTCATACAGAAAATAAAGTATGATGTCCGTATACAAATGTTTATCGATCTTTTGATGATAAATTTAACAGTTTCGTCATTGAGATCGAGGGACTTTAATTTTGAAACAATCAAGCTATTTTTCCCAAACAAACCTAGAGTTCCGAGGCTCAAGTTTACATAATAAACTTTAAGTCTTGATAAATCGGATAATAACTGTTCGTAGCGTTGATTTTTACGGTCGAAGTTACTTTCTATAT
>RDPX01000265.1:32914-44063 GCA_003991215.1 Morbakka virulenta
ACTATTAACTATTAACTATTAACTATTAACTATTAACTATTAACTATTAACTATTAACTATTAACTATTAACTATTAACTATTAACTATTAACTATTAACTATTAACTATTAACTATTAACTATTAACTATTAACTATTAACTATTAACTATTAACTATTAACTATTAACTATTAACTATTAACTATTAACTATTAACTATTAACTATTAACTATTAACTATTAACTATTAACTATTAACTATTAACTATTAACTATTAACTATTAACTATTAACTATTAACTATTAACTATTAACTATTAACTATTAACTATTAACTATTAACTATTAACTATTAACTATTAACTATTAACTATTAACTATTAACTATTAACTATTAACTATTAACTATTAACTATTAACTATTAACTATTAACTATTAACTATTAACTATTAACTATTAACTATTAACTATTAACTATTAACTATTAACTATTAACTATTAACTATTAACTATTAACTATTAACTATTAACTATTAACTATTAACTATTAACTATTAACTATTAACTATTAACTATTAACTATTAACTATTAACTATTAACTATTAACTATTAACTATTAACTATTAACTATTAACTATTAACTATTAACTATTAACTATTAACTATTAACTATTAACTATTAACTATTAACTATTAACTATTAACTATTAACTATTAACTATTAACTATTAACTATTAACTATTAACTATTAACTATTAACTATTAACTATTAACTATTAACTATTAACTATTAACTATTAACTATTAACTATTAACTATTAACTATTAACTATTAACTATTAACTATTAACTATTAACTATTAACTATTAACTATTAACTATTAACTATTAACTATTAACTATTAACTATTAACTATTAACTATTAACTATTAACTATTAACTATTAACTATAAGAACGTACATCACTTTTATCAACAAGAAGTCTGACAAGTTGTAAATAACCTGTTTCTTAATAAAGGTTGTGTAAATACCAAATCAATGTAGAAGGCAGCAGTTTAACCAAAAGCATAAAGTGACCACTCCAGTTGACAAATATTAAATTGAGGAGAAAAAAAAGATAAAAATTCACCCACAATTTTTAATCTGTAATTGTAAGTCTTAATTTTATAACCTAGTGATGAAGTTTGTGTTATTAAGTTTATTCATAAATATTTTATCCCCACAAAAGCTATTCGGCAGACTTGAATATTTTGGCCCCGCACCTAGAAATGTCTCTACAAGTTTGTGTTAAAATTTGGTTTTCATGAGAGATATTTGCTTAAGGAATTGAAATTAAGTGGTAGTTGGTGTTGCATGTTTTGTACACTATTAACTACAAGAAACGATATCACGTTTATCAACAAAAAGTCCGACAAGTTCCATTTTGTTTAACATGGCGTTTATGTGTTTTTACGATACTTTGGTCGCTGCTGCCATTAATTAATTTATTTCATTGGTGATCGAAATGTATTAAGTATTTCACGTATTTTATCAAAATACAATCTTTTATATAATAATTCTTTTCTAGACCTTTTTTAACTAAGGTGTTTTACCAGATTAATATACTTAGTGGGACTTCGAAAACATTTTTTTGTTTACTTGATATGGAAACATGCTATGGAGCATATTAATATATTGTAAGATGAGTATTAATGAGTCAGAATGCTTTGTAGTTACTAGATCCATCAACACCATTAATAAATTTTTATATAATTGTAGAAACAGTAAATATACAGTAATATATCCAACCTCAACAGTGGAGGTAAATAACAAAATAAGTATGATAGATTTTTTACAAATACCTTAATATTTTGAATGACAAATACACAAGCAAATGCAATAGTAAAATATGTCTAGATATTTTGAATAGCGGAAAAAAAAGTATTAATGTTATATTAAATTTTTGTGAATTAATTACTTTAATATTTTATACCCCATAGACTGTTGAACTTAATTGTGACTCGACTGTCATAGCGCTTATTCATAAATCTTCAATCCCCCACAAGAAGTATTCAGAAAACTTCAGTAGTTCAGTCTGGTACCTAGAGAGCTTTGCACAATTCCTCAATCGAACGTTCTCCGACTTTATGGGTCAACATAGGTTAATGTGGGGTAAAATGAACCACCAGTTACTGCAAACCAATACTCGAATTCAAAGGTCGAGTGGTTTGGTTCTATTTTTCTTGATTAGGGAATACTATTCTTTGATTTAGATCTCAGTAGTAAACTCTTGATACTGCTTTTTAACTTCCCTTCCTTGAAACTAGTTCGGTTTTTTTGCAACAAACTGAGCTGGCACCAAAGAGGACAACTAATTAGAACACTTGGCTTGATAAGAACTGTAGAAAAGACGAAGACAAGCTTGTTAGTTAGTTGCTTAGTAAGTAAGTAAGTTAGTTAGTTAGTTAGCTAACTAGTTAATGTTCCGCCAGAGCCCGGGCTTCTGTACTACCAGCTGCACATGTAGCAAACAGTAAATTCCTAATTCGTTACCCTTATCTAAAGAGACCGTAGCCATAATAATACAATACAGGGTCTAAGGGAAGATAAATCCAACTAGTTGTCAATCACCCTTTCATGATATGGTCAGAAAACGAGGATACAGTCAGAACCGTCATCTTAAATTCGGTATTACCTTTATGCCGGTTTAATAACCAAGGAAGAAATACGGGGCTGGATGATAGGCAAATCTATCTACTCCTTAAGGTGTATTTACTAAGGCACCGACTTTAGATGTAGTTGAAATCAGAGTTTTCCTTCTCATATAAGAGCTACATCCCTAGGCTGAGGATCTTCATCTAGCCAGTTTTAAGGTCCCTGTAGCCTGTCTGCACTCCTTCTCCTGTTAGTAAAAAGAAATCTTCTGTGGATAACAACTATGCCACACGTAAGGGCCAAGAGTTGGACTTTGTTATTAGAAGCTGTTGAAAATACACACCGTTGGGCGAACGTTATGAGTAGTGGGAGCTTATCTCCACTACAATCGTCGGCTGTGACAACTTTGGAACCAAGTTAGCTTCGTTGTCATTCTCTGGATTTGTTTCTTATTAAAGGTCCTGGATTCCACCTTTGACTCTGAGTTTAAATAGCAAGTCAGTGTATAAGACAGCAGTTTTACCTCAAGCATAAAGTAACCATTTCATTTGGCAACTATTCAAAATGAGAAAAAAGGAGCTGAGAATACACCCACAATATTTTATCTGTAATTGTAAGTCTTAAATTTATTATCTGGTGATAAAGTTAATGTAAGGAAAGCAATACTAGATTTTCCATATTCAGTTGAGAGGCTAAAGACTTTTAGTAAGAGATGCATGCAGAAATTAGAAAAATAAGTAAGAATAAAGCAGAAGGACAAGATGGTGTGCTTGTTTAGAGGATAGATGCATTAGAAGATTATAGAGATGGAACACTAGGAGAGGTCAAAATAAGATATTTGTACTTGGAAATTAATTTTCATTGCCAGATAAAAAAGACTAGATGGAGTAGATGGTTATCGGGACAATCAGCATTATAAATCATGTCACAAAGGTTCTTTTCAAAATCTTTCTGATAAAAGCAATGAGCAGAATAATGTCGGAAAATAGGAAAGATCAGCTCCGGTTTGTTGATGGTTCAGGATCCCGATGTGCAATTTGTTTGTTAAGAAAATGATTGCAGAAATGCACGGAAAATGGAAATGCAGAAATATGTATTTATATGCTTCATTGACTACAACAAGGCATTTGATAAGGTCATGCAGAAGTAATTATTTAAAGAACTTCATAAGCTGGACCTGTTTAAAATGGATCCTAACTATATTGAAGGAAATGTTATACGGGGATGTGTGACATCATCAAATTTGTACAACTTTTTCAGTGAAGTGATATGAGAGATTTAAGCAACGAAAAAGGACTATGAGTAGGAAGATGTAATATTGCTAAAATCGGCTATGTAAATAGTCGAGTTTTACTGTGTTAATAAACATAAAGATTTTCAGAGGCTCCTAAATATTGTGGTAAGGGAGAATGAGAGGAAAAGCCTTTCTTTAACTTGTAAAAAGACAAAATATTCAGTTGTTTCTAAGAAAAAGGAATACTCGCAATGCAGACTACAAGTGAAAGGACACAAAATTAAGCAAGTTACCTCCTTCAGTTACCTTGGAAGCATTCCTTGTCGCTGAAAAAGGAAGACAATATCAGAAATTTGATTTGTTTGTACCTTTTTGTCCTTAAAACATTTATTTGTAAACTTTCATCTATTCAATTTTCATATTTGACGATTTAAGTTTCTTATTACTAAACACACAAAGAAAATAACCCGAGAAAAGTATTCAGAGCCTGATTAGTAAACAAAGGTGCACATATTGGAAGTCATTTAGAGTATGTAAATGTATATTAAATTGATGCCTCTGATAGAGTTCAGAAATGGAGCTTTCTGTGGTCTTTTCTCTTGGTAAGTTTTTTAATGCGCTTTGGTATCCGCTCAGTTTGTTCCGTCCCACGTCACTCGTTTCTCTTGATTTTTTCTTCTTCATGAAGTTGTTGTAATAAATCTTTCTAATAATCTTTCTGTAATTTCTTTCCTCGGTCAGCTAGGTTGTAAAACGTTTTGGCTTCTGAGTGCTTTTCTTCATCAAATGATTTGAATGTTCTCAATTTTAAGTTTAAGTTACATCTTGCCCTTACCTTTTCCTCTGTCTTTTTTGACAGTTCCATACGCTTGCAGGTTTTATCCCTTGCATGGTTCTTAACCAAAAAAAGGCATGGACTTGTCAATAACGGTTTTAACAACAGCAAGCTACTACAGGACGTACTTTGCGTAAAAGTGCTTTTAGCTTAACAATGAAACCGTCGAAACCAAAAATGCAGTCAAATGCTAACCGTCTTGACTATGAAGAGAAGCATTTCTCATTTTTGAACAAAGGGCAAATAGCACCAAACGATGCGAATAGATAACTCTGGAGCCAGAAAAAAATCGAGGAACTATTTAAATGTTATTTTAACTGTCATAACAGCTTGTCAAAACCAAGAAGCCTCATGCAGTTTTTGAAAGGTTGACACTCCCGCCCTTGAACGGTATAGAAAACATATTGAAGGGAAGGAAGCAGAATGCAAATTACATTTACTATCACTCTGGGGCAACACAGTGCAACGCAGAATTTTTTAAAAGTCTGAGTACATCAAGGATCAAGCCATTAAGAAGCTGACGTCATCTGGGTCATTTGGGTCTCATCTTTACATTTCAACTTATTTCAATCGTGCATCCTGTTGGTATTGTGCATTACGTTATATTCACGGATGAATTTCTATGTTGTTTAGTTCTACAGTCAAAAACAGTAGGGAAAGACGTTTCATTACATATGCTGATATTAAATTTCAGTTAATCATACTTACCATACTTTCACCGCAGTTCGCCACACACTGTTTTGGGTAACTTTCCAAAATCTCAGCATCGACCTACAATCATCCATCACCCAGCCTTGATCGAATACACACCAACATCGTCACTACCTAGATGGAATTTCAACAAAGTCGACTGGGATAGATTTAAGAATGCAACTAGAAATATGTGTGACGATCTTCCATCTTTAGAATCTGATTTAAATTTGTGTTACACAGCATTCCAGAAGAAACTCTTGATAATAGCTAAAGATACAATTCCAAGAGGTTTTCGAAAGAACTACATTCCTAAATGGGATACCAAATGCAATGAACTTGCTTTTCAGCATGAAAAAGCTCAGTCTCTTGAGGAAAAGTTGTCTTCAGCTAACCGTCTTATCGATCATCTTAATTCTAAACGGAAAGAACAATGGGCTGCCACTGTCGAGGGCATCAATATGAAACGATCCAGTCGAAAAGCATGGTCAACTATTAACAAACTCACTGGCCGAAAAAACGTCACCCCAAATCCCAGTTTGATTAGTCCAAATGCAATTGCTTCATGTCTTCTAAGCAATGGGAAGTACAAAAACCCTAATCGCCAATTTACAAGAGAAGTAAATCGACAATTGAAAGTAGAATGGAATTCCCCATCAGTAGATCAAAACCTTTGTGTTGAGTTTTCAGATGATGAAATAATATCTGTCATTAAATCACTGAAAGCCGGTAAAGCCCCAGGCACAGACAACCTACACCCTGAGTTCTTTCTTCACATCCATGAGAACTGCATTCAATGGCTACGATCTTTCTTCAATGTCTGTCTGCGTACAAACAAAGTACCCAAAATATGGAAACTTGCAAAAGTGGTTGCTGTGCTTAAACCCAAGAAACCACCAAATGCTGCTAGTAGTTACAGACCAGTAAGTCTGCTTTGTGTTCCCTCTAAGCTTTACGAAAGATTACTTTACAATCGTATACAACCAATCACTGAAACGATCTTACCCAAGGAACAAGCAGGTTTCCGGCCAGGTCGATCTTCCCAGGATCAAGTTGTATTACTTACAGAGGATATTGAATATGCTTTTGACAAGAAACTTAAAGCAGGCGTTGTATTTGTTGACCTTTCTGCAGCCTATGACACTGTGTGGCACCGTGGGCTTACACTGAAACTGTTGAGAACAATACCATCCAAAGAAATGGTTCGTGTCATTATGACCATGATATCACAGCGGCGATTTCATGTACATGTGGGTGCAAAGAAATCACGCTGCCGAACCCTAACTAATGGTGTACCACAAGGTTCAGTCATTGCTCCACTTCTTTTCAACCTGTACACACATGATATACCCACAACTATCAGTAAAAAATACATATATGCTGACGATATAGCCCTTAAGACTTGTCATAAGACGTTTGATGTAATTGAAAGAACATTATCACGAGATATGGATATCATCAGCAAATACTTCAAAAATTGGAGACTCAAACTGAATATCACCAAAACTGTTTCCAGTGTGTTTCATCTTGTTAATCGAAGAGCTGATTATGAACTCAATGTCTCAATATCTGGCATGAGGTTACCTTTTGAGAAAACTCCCAAGTACCTTGGTGTCACACTAGACCGTACTCTCTCATACAAACATCATTTGATTGAAGTCTCTTCTAAAGTTACCAAGCGATGTAACCTACTAAGGCGTATTGCTGGCTGTCGGTGGGGTGCTGATTTCTCGACTTTGAAATCATCTGCTTTAGCCTTGTGTTACTCTGCTGCGGAATATTGTTCTCCTGTTTGGAGCCAAAGCCATCACTGCAATAAAGTTGATGTTGCACTTAATGAATGCTTGAGACTAGTGAGTGGTTGTATAAAATCGACTTCAACTGATGTTCTTCCTATTCTTTGTGGTATTGAGCCTGCCGACTTAAGAAGAGATAAAAATATATTGAATTTATATAATCGTGTGCTATCAGAGGAAGGGCACATTCTTGAAAAATTAGTTGAATATCCACTTACAAACAATAGGTTGAAGAGCAGAGTTCCACTTTCGAATCGCATGCACCTTTTAGCTTCCACCATAAACGATACAGCATCTGTCAAATCTTGGGCTGCTAATGTGTGGAAACAGCGATGGAGTAATACAGACAACCAGCTTTCTCAATTTATTCCTGAACCTACGGTGAAACCTCCAGGACATGACCTGAAGCGTGAACAATGGGTGCTCTTAAATCGATTACGATCTGGATATGGACGATATGCCGATTTCATGCATAGAATTGGTCTAAGGGACAATCCATTTTGTCGTTGTGGTGAAATTCAATCCCATCAACACGTATTGACTTGCCAACTGATAGGTATTCGAGGTGATATCAAAACTGTTGATGAGGACTTCCGTTTGTGGCTCAATGACAATGTCTTAGATATTTAGCATTTTTTTGTTGATCATACGCATATATATAGTTCGCCATCACCAGGCCAAGATAGTCTATCAAGTAAATGTTCGAATAAATAACTTCTTAAAAATACCCAAAAAACCCCTTGATACTAAATATTACTCGTAAAATGTTAATTTGAGTCATTCAGTTACAATCAAAGGACTTAAAGTAATAATACAAACGTGATCACCCCATTTTAAATAGTGCAGGAAATATAGCAAAGGTTGAAAGAAAAACATACAATATTTTAGAAACCAAGCATGATTTAGATGTTCCTGTGCAATAAACATTTGAATCGATGCTTTGAAATCACTCTATGAGCATTTCACTTTAGGATAACGAACTTTTTAATGTTTTTCTCTAGCAGAAGGGTAAGATTATCATACAGTACCTTTTTATAAATCCAGAAACTCCATTTGATCTCGCAATTAATAGTCCATTTTAAGAATACTTTTAATACTTCAACACTGAATTTTGATTTAAAAGGTTTCTTTAATTCTTTCAATCCTTCGTTCTCCGCTAAAATGAAGACAAATTTGTCTTCTACTTTTGGCTCAAATGCCTGATAAGTTTTGTCCAGCCTGGTCACTCCATCTTGGGCGCCGAGAGTGAGACTTTAGACATGTTTAATAAATTTGACGAGTGGAATAAATCTCCTAGGCATATTAGCTAGTGTCGGCTTCATACACGAGCTTGACATAATACGTTTAATTTCTTTCACTAAAGCAGCAGCTTCACCGTCAAATATCATAATGACTTCTTTTACCTTATCAAAATTACTCACCTTAGTTCAGGGGACTTCCTCGCGACAATGGTTGGCTGCCATGATTCCCTACCTAGTCCGATTTTGTGCGGCGTGAAAGATGCTCGTTTCTTCGCAAGTTGTCCATCTCTTAATATTATCGGTCCATATGTAGTGGGGTCAACCTCTGGGTTTCTTCCAGAGAATCTTCCCTGTCAAGATCTCCCTTTGCAGTGAAGTGTCCCTTGCTAGGTGTGAAAAATAACAAACCTTTTATGAATAATTTCCTTTAATAACACTCTTTCTGTTCCAGCGGCTTGTAATACTTCTTCGTTTGTCCGCTGTTCCGTGTAACTAATTTTCAGCTTCCTTCGTAAGAGCCACATCTCCAGCGCTTCAGTCTTTCGAATGGTTGTCTTGTTAAGAGTCCACAACTATGTTCCATATAAGAAGGTTGGCCAGATATAACATTTTGTAATTCTGTATTTGAGCTACCTGTTGAGTTGACCATTCCTGAATAATCGTCTCATTTTCAGAAAGGTTGTCTTAGCAATTCCGCTTCTCTTTCTCACTTCTGCATCACACATGCCATCATTGGTAATCAAAGAACCCAAGCAAATAAACTCATTTAAATTGCCAATGCTCCTATCCTCAACTTTTAAATTCGATACTGGACGTGCCTGTTCATGAAAAATATCACCTTGCACTTGGTTTTTTGCAGCGTTGATTTGGAGTCTTTCTTCTTCCCTACTTAAGTTGGCTACGTCTAACATTTCTTGCACGTTGGCTTGGTATCAACCAGTAGCACTGTGTCATCTGCATAACGAATATTATTTGCATCCCTGTCACCTACATCTATTCCTCTAACACCATCAATACGTCTTAGAATAATCAAGGAGAGAGTTCGCACTCTTGCATGACACCTCTTTTGATTGCATTCCATTTCGATAACTTCCCGCCAACACGCATTGCTGCTTCTTGATTCCAGTACAGATTTCGGATAATGCGTAGGTCTTTTCCTTCAAGGTCTACGCCCACGAGAATTTGTATGAGATCTTCCAGTCGGACTTTATCAAATGCTTTCTCGTAATAGATAAAGCACAAGTAGACATCTTGTTCGGCTTCCATTTCCCGTTCACTAATGATGCGAAGGTTGAATATTGCTTCTCAAGTTCCTTTACCGCTTCTGAAACCGTACTGTTCTTTAGCAATTTGTTCCATGTGACCATGAATGATTTTTAGAATCACTTTCATGACGAGCTTCATTACACTGATGGTTCTATGGTCTTTACACTCAACAGCTCTAGCTTTTTCGGCAAGGTTTTGAAGATTGAACGCTTTATATCGCTTTGTATGATTCCGGAATCATAAACTAGGTTGCACATGTCAGCCAGCTTTCCAAATTCTATTTCACCTGATGCTGCTACCATTTCTGCGGATAGGCCAGCTGGGTCCATAGCTTTTTTTCCAAGCTTCTTTAGAGCGTGTTCGACCTCCGTCATTAGTATTGCTTCTCCTTGCAGTGGATCTGCTAGGTGTGGTTTTCATTCCTATCGTCTACGAACAAGTCCTCAATGTACGCGGCCCATCTGGTTACTGCATCGGGTTCATGCAAGGAAAGGGGACAACAGACTCCATATACATTATAAGGCAGAAGTTGGAGAAAGCGATGGAAGAAAATGAAAGAACATACCTCTGCTTTGTGGACTTGGAGAAAGCGTACGATAGAGTGCCAAGGGAGGTGGTATACTGGAACCGGAGGAAGAGAGGTGTGACTGAGAAAATGGTTAGGATGGTCCAAAGCCTCTACCAAGACTGCACTACATCGGTACAGTACGCGGGCGAGAGTACACCACCTTTTGAAGTTAAAGTGGGGCTCCACCAAGGTTCTGCCTTGAGCCCTTTTCATTTTGCAGTGGTCATAGACACGGTCTGTGCAACGGCCAGAAGCGGCATCCCGGAGGAATTACTGTATGCGGATGATATTGTTGTCACAGCAAAGAGCAAGGAAGAGTTAGAGCAAAGGGTCCATCTGTGGCAGGGAGAATTCGAAAAGAAGGGACTAAAAGTCAACAGCAAAAAGACAGAGGTCATGGTGGTAAGCAAAGTAAGACAAGACGTGAACACTAGAGACACAAAGAATGCCGAAATCAGTCAAGTGGGAAAATTTTCTTGCCTAGGCTCAGTGATAACTGAGCAGAGTGGATGCCGGGAAGAGGTAAACGCCAGGATTAGCAGAGCATGGAAAAAATGGAGAGAGGTCAGCGGGGTAGTTTGTGATAAAATGATGCCTTTGAAGCTAAAGACCAAGATCTATACAGCAGTCATTCGCCCTGTGCTACTATATGGGTTGGAGACGGCGGCCCTGAGAAAGGCAGAGGAGAGGGCCCTGGAAGCGACAGAGATGAAGATGTTGAGATGGGTGTGTGGCATTTCACTCCTGGAGCACCGTACCAACGAAGACATTCGAAGGTTTGTTGGCGTCACAAACATATCCAACAAGACAAGAGAAGCAAGGTTGAAATGGTATGGGCACATGATGAGGAGGAGTCAAGAGAACCCGATAAAACAAGCTTGGCAGGCGACAGTCCAAGGG
>RDPX01000265.1:55111-144327 GCA_003991215.1 Morbakka virulenta
AGTTCATCATTGTCTGGGTCTTTTATATTGTATACCTTTTCATTGTTACCTTTTCTGTATGTCTTTGCTAAGTGGTATATGAGTTTTTTGTTCCCCTGGAGATCTTGTTCGATATCCAAACAGAGATTCTCCCAGGCTTCACGCTTTGCTTCTCTTTTGATCGAAATACATCTGTTCCTGGCAACAGTGTATTTCTCTCTTTGTTCTGGCGTCCGGTGTTTCATCCACTCTCTAAATGTCCTGACTTTGGTCTTAACTGCTTCAGCTACTTCTTCATTCCACCATGATGTTCTTCTCTTTTTGGACAAGCTTCTGTATCTATAACCAATTGAGTCTTCGATAGCCAAATTGATGTTTGTAACAATGTTTGTCCATTCTGTTCTACATCCCCTTGTTCATGTAAGGGTTCTGCTGAAGCATTTTCAAGTGTTTCCAAAAATTTTCTCTGATTCTTCTGGACGCACATCTCTCTATGGTTTATCTGTTTCACTTTGAGTATTAGTCTTACTTTCGATGGCTGTATTCTGATTTTCAAGATCACAAGCCGATGGTCTGCATCCATAAATTCTGATGGTATTGCCTTGACATCGTTAACAGATGTATGAGTTGTTGTTAAGAAAAGGTCTATCATGGTCTTCCTCGTATAAGTTTCTTGTTCATTGTTCCATCCGTACCAGGTGTATTTGTGGCTGTCTTGGTGCTTGAAATAGGTGTTCATAATTTCCAAGTTGTTATTGCTACAGAAATCAAGTAGGTTGGATCCTTCTTCATTTTGTTCCCCTATTCCAAAATGTCCCATGCAATGTTCGTATCCCTCTCTGTTAGTTCCTACATGCGCATTCATATCCCCCATTACTATAATCTCCTCATCAGCGTTACAACTGTCTATTGTGTCCTGTAATAGTTCATAAAACTGTTCTTTCTCCTCTCTTGGTCTACCTTGCTGTGGAGCGTAAACTTCTATGATTCCCAGTTTCTGTGTGCTTGTTTTGATGCTGATGTTTAATAGTCTGTTGGTTATCTGGTCAATTTTTGTGATGTATTTTCCAAGTTGCTCACATACAACAATCCCTACCCCATGTCTTCCTGAAGATTCACCACTTCCTACGAAGATGTAATTATCATGCCATGTTGCTCGTCTATTTTGTTTCTCCCTGGTTTCTGATAGCCCAACTAGATGCAAGTTCCTTCGTTTCATCATCATAACAACCTCCTCTTCTCTACTATTTATAGTCCCAATGTTAATAATCCCAATACGCAGTCCGTTTCGTTTCCGTGTCATTCTCCTGTGGGTCAGTCCGTTTATTTTCCCCTTCGATTATTTGTAGCGATATTTTCTTCACCAGTGGCTAGCTGGGCCTCTCCTGGCTGCAACCAGAGCCTTCGTTAGCCGGCGAACTGTTGCCCACTCCACACCACGGGGAAGTGAAGGTTGGCTTTTGTAGAACATTTCTAACTGTTATTAAATAGAAATGCATTTCTATCCTTCTGGGCTGAAATTCATCAGTTAGACTAAACAATCACAATAATGACAAGAGTAGCATCAAGCATGGGTTGGGACTAGGTTTGATTATTGTTCTTTCAGTCATCACAATTAACTTCAATCTCCCACTTATTTTTGATAATTCCTTTCAACAATTATGGCATGAATCTAGAAATCTAGTTTTAAAAATTCCTTGTCTTCAGTGTGTCAATTTTGCGGTGATATCCACCTCTTTCAATTTCTTCTTGGGTGCGTGTTTACTTCCTTTTCTTCAAATAACATTGGCAGCTTGTTAAATTTTTAAGTTATAAGAGCCATTAGTACTTAGTTTACAATATATTTTCCGTGCTCGTAAACCATTCTTCTAAAACAAAGCCTTGCTAAACCACATGGTCCTCACCGCTACTTTTGTGTTGTTGAAAACTAGTCTTTTTGATTTATCATGCTAACAATAAAAATATTATTAATGGTAATTATAATAATAATTTTAAAATAATGGCAATGATAAATACAATACATTTGATGATGGTAACTAAAAGAAAGAGGTAGAGCTGGAAAGAGAAAGGTCAAAGGACAACTTGTAATACAACTTTCTCATGTTATGGTTCACAACATGAATTTGTCGTCGTCGTCGGTGTGTGTCGTCCTCAATGCTGAGGGTTGACGACCTTAGCAGCTTTACACTCTCTCCTCCACATTCTCCTGTCTATGGCTTCCTGCGAACAGTAGTTTACAGATTTTCCAGTCCATTCCACAATGTTATCGGTCCATCTCATCTTCTGCCTGCCTCTCTCCCTCTTCCGGTCTATTTTCCCTTGTAGTATAAGTTTCATCAAAGTATTGCTCCTTGTGATGTGCCCGAAGAAAACAAGTTTCCTTTGAGCAATATTATTTGCGAGTGTCAAATCGAGATTTAGTTCCTGTAGTATTGAAATATTTGTTCGTCTCTCCGTCCAACTAACTCTAAGTATTCGTCTATAACAGAACATTTCAAAAGCATTGATACGTTTAATGTCAGCTTTTTTCAGGGTCCAGGATTCTGACGCATAAGTTGCAATTGGCCAAATCAGACACTTCAAAATTTTCAATTTAGTAAAATTATTAATGGTTCTACTTTTCCNTGCCTGCCTCTCTCCCTCTTCCGGTCTATTTTCCCTTGTAGTATAAGTTTCATCAAAGTATTGCTCCTTGTGATGTGCCCGAAGAAAACAAGTTTCCTTTGAGCAATATTATTTGCGAGTGTCAAATCGAGATTTAGTTCCTGTAGTATTGAAATATTTGTTCGTCTCTCCGTCCAACTAACTCTAAGTATTCGTCTATAACAGAACATTTCAAAAGCATTGATACGTTTAATGTCAGCTTTTTTCAGGGTCCAGGATTCTGACGCATAAGTGGCAATTGGCCAAATCAGACACTTCAAAATTTTTTTCAAATGAATTTGTAAAGGACATTTTTACAGCAAACGAAGATGTTAGGAGAGATAAGAGCTGGAACTGGCGGAGGAAGAATAATCTCAAAAGAAAATTCAAAGGGCTAGACTTGGCTTCGCTGGAAAAATATTTGGAACTAGAAACATAAAGAAAATTATTACAAAGAAAGCACTGGTGACAAGTGTACGTTGTGCATTTACGTGTACGTGCATTTGCGTGTACGAGACTGTTGCACACGTTATATCAGAGCCCAAAACTGGTCACCAAAGAGCACAAAACACGGAGATATGATAAAATGACAATGGCAGTCCACTGAGACCTTCTCCAGAAAGACTGTTTTTACCCTCTGAAAATTTCTACAATAAGGTCAGTGTTAGAAATGAGGAATTAAGATCTTGTGTGACAGAATTCAAAACTGTAAGGGAAGAGAACACTCTACACCAGAGATGGTAATGTTTCAAAAACGCTCATTGGAATTAACAATAATTGACATAGCCTATCAGTTAAACTCATGGATTAAAGAGAAATAACAGGAAAACCTATGCAATTATCAGGAATTTAAGTAATATGAAACACAAGCCTGTTTAAATGATAGAATTAATTACCGGCAGCGTTGTAATAGTAAGGAATAATATCCAAATTTTGGAAACCTCCTGGAAATCGTCGTATTAAACTTTGTAGCAATAAATACAACTTGTTTTTCGAAGATAGGATGGATTAAGCAAAAAATTACTAAATATCCGGGTGCGAGATCTGATTTCTTTTCAGTGGAAATAACCAGCGAGAGATGCAAGACGGTAAAAAGTGAAAAAAAATAAGAACGTTAGCAACAACTAATATTCTCTGACAAAAACTTGGTGTCTATGGTCATTCGACATTATGACAGTCCATTACTACAATAGTTATATTGATTTCAAACAGTTTACTATGCAAAGACACCATAAGAGAAATAGTAAAAATCATAATGATAATAAATAATTATAATAATAAGCTGGTGGTAAATTGCTACTTGTGACAATTGTCTTTAGCCTAACCAACTTTCACTTATACTCTGTTTAGAGTAACCTAGTCCTTCCTACAGAGTGATGTTTCTCTGGACAGACTTCCCTTAATGCTTGATAAACCTTTGTTATGTAGCCATGTGTAGCTTTTACGCCATGTCTTTTGCATGTAGGCTGCTACTTGAGCTAGCAGTAGCCCATCAAGCGTTGGAAACTTTTCTAGGACTTAAGTCGTCCTTTTACTTTTTAGTGACTCTGGGGTCAATGTTTCTGGTCATTTAGTTCCCTAAACTTTTAGGCTTTTTCTGTAGTCCCTCGACGTATATAGTGTGGTGCAATAGATACTATTTGTATAAGGATGGAAATGGAGTCGAATTTAGTATGTCAGAAATCATCCGATATGACCTGTTTGGCTCTGGATACACCTTTTGTACATAGCCTGATTTTACCCATATTGGTGTACAGCACTCTGTGCTGTAATACACAGTACTATAACAGTTTGCCTGAAGGTCTCTTAATTTGTTACCCAACTGGTGTTTGCAGAAGGTGTTTGAGAAGGTTGTTTTTGGTAGAGACTTTTTTGGTTCGATTTCTTTACATGCTCTTTGAATGAAAGTGTCCAATCGAATGTGACACCAAGGCAAACTGGTTGGAGGTAGTTTTATAGTTATCTGTTGTTTTAGGTGGTTTGACATTTTCTGTTGGATTGAAAGTTTTTCAAAGAGAAGAAATATATCTGTGTCTTGGTAGCGTTGACGTTTAAGTGCCATTAATTGTAATAATTTAAGAGTGCAGTCAAACATTGGGCAGTCTAGATTCAATTATTGGTAACGAGACTGATTGTATGGCAATGGATAGGTCATCAGGCTACATAATTCTAGGAATCTTTTGAGTAATATGGCTGTAAATAGTATAGATGTTGAGTAACAATGATAGCAATACTGAGCTCTGAGTAAGATATTTTCCCTGAATTCGAACTACCGTGCTTACAATCCAATATCACAAAGAAGAGCCGATTGTTAAGAAGGGATTCAATTGTGTTAACTGCAGTTATATGATCTTAGCAAATTTTGAGAGGTTTATGATTTGCTGTATCATAAGCAGCGGTAAGATCGACAAAGACTACAGCTGTGACCTGTTTCTTATCAAACTGATCTTCAATGTGTTGTGTCAGATTTAGTATCTGATAGCAGTAGGATTGCTCTGGGCTGTAGCCAACCTGCTCTGGGTGGTCTTCAACAATTGGTTGGATACGAGTCAATATTAATCGTTCAGTTAACCTGTAAAGAATACACAACAAGACTATCGGCGGGTAACTTTGGAGAGATGAATCTTTACCTGGTTTTAACAAGGTTGCCATTCTTGCTTTTCTTCAGATCTTCGGTAATATAAATGTTATTACGCAAATGTTTAATAACAGCAAAACATAAACTTTTGTTATAGTTCCAAAATGTTGGATCATTTCAGTTGTGATGCTATTTAATCTAGCTAGCTGGTTTCCTATATATGAAGTGTATGAATAGCTTCATTGCCATAGTTGGTTTTTTCACGGTAAACAGTTTTAAAACATCGTCATTTTCTTGCATGACGCTGTTCATGTCTTGGTTCCTTTTCTCTTGTTTATATATATATATATATATATATTTATATATATATATCTTTCTCTTTCTCTTTCTCTCTTTTTCTCTCTTTCTCTCTTTCTCTCTCCCCCCTCCCCCCCTCTCTCTCTCTCTCTCTCTCTCTGTTTTTTATTTGGTGGGGTGTANATGAATCTTTACCTGGTTTTAACAAGGTTGCCATTCTTGCTTTTCTTCAGATCTTCGGTAATATAAATGTTATTACGCAAATGTTTAATAACAGCAAAACATAAACTTTTGTTATAGTTCCAAAATGTTGGATCATTTCAGTTGTGATGCTATTTAATCTAGCTAGCTGGTTTCCTATATATGAAGTGTATGAATAGCTTCATTGCCATAGTTGGTTTTTTCACGGTAAACAGTTTTAAAACATCGTCATTTTCTTGCATGACGCTGTTCATGTCTTGGTTCCTTTTCTCTTGTTTATATATATATATATCTTTCTCTTTCTCTTTCTCTCTTTTTCTCTCTTTCTCTCTTTCTCTCTCCCTCTCCCCCCTCCCCCCCTCTCTCTCTCTCTCTCTCTCTCTCTGTATTTGATTAGGAGGGGTGTAGACATTCTTTGCTAAAGCTTCTTTCCTGATTCATATTTTCCCTATGGTTGTCGAGGCTTTTGCTTCTGTATCTTGTTTGTGCTTGATATGACTTCTTTTTAACACTATTTTCTCTCATTGGAAATCGAGACTAAATAGGCCTCTACAAGATTGAGAGTAAATTCAGCAGATTGGTCATCACTGAGCCTCTGAAAAAGCTTTATGTACTCTTCTCTGGACTTTCCATGCAGGAATAGAAAATTTGTTTTCCTATAGCCCCTGGGGTTGTTTTTCCTTCTCACTTTTCAACTCAAATTCTAAAAGGTATCTTAATGTCTTGGACCTGGATGAAGGTTGGATATCCTGGCTTCAAGTTCTGACATAAACCTGCCCCATTTCGGTTTTCAGAGGTTTTACCAACCTTATCTAACCGTATACCTTAGATCCTGCCGTCCTGAAAGGGTCATAGGGCAGTGATACGGCGACAATGGTCATGATCAGGTTCGAAGTTGATAGCATCATCCCACGTTAGGTGTCGATTTCGGTTATCTTCTTTCAAAGTGGCTCGCCATGTTTTCAAGGCTCGTCCACGTTTCCTGTGCCTTCCCACTGGGGTCCACTCAAGAGCATGACATTCCTGTGGTAATCTAATCATGTGCCCAGCCAGACGCCATCTCTTCTCCTCTACAATCTCATGTTGTGGTTGCTGCCCTGTTCATCGCAGAACCTCTGTGTTCTTGACATGATGTCGCCAAGTGATTCCCAGAATGGCCAGTAAGCATCCCAAGTGGGATACATCTATCTTCTTCGTCTCTTCTTTGGTAAGCCTCCATATCCCACATGTATATATCGCAGTTGTCATAATAACTGACATGCACAATTGCAGTTTGACTTTGAAGGAAAACGTTCCGCTTGTTAGGACCTTTTTAAGCCTTCGAAATGAGGTTCATGCGATGTCTAGCCTCGATGTGATATCCTGGCCACACCTGACTCTGTGGATATGTAGCTGCTTAGGTACTGAAACTTGCTGACTTTCTGGATCGGTGTTCCGCTTACTTCTGTTGCACCAGCATCATTTCCGTCTTTAGAATTTTGGTTTTCTCTTGACAGATTCGAAGACCTATTTTAAGAGCATGTTCCTGAAGGCTTTTTGTCATGCCTTGTGACATTTCCGTGTCTTCGGTAATTGGTGCAATGTCGTCATCAAACTGCAGATCGGAAAGTCTCTCCTAATCTCTCCACTGTAATCCTGCATCAACCATGTTCATGCCCTGTCTCATGAAAAAGTCGGACATGATGATGAAAATAAAGGGGGCAGTATACATCCCTGTCTGACGCCTGACAGCATATTGAAGTAGCCAGTCTGCCGATTTGCTATCTTGATACAGCATGCTGATCTGGCATACAAGTCTTTGAAGAGAAGAATGTACTGTACCCGAATGCTATAGTGTTAAGGAATGTGCTATATAGAAGGTCTGTATACACTGCGGAAATCTTTTTTGAAATCCACAAAATTGATGATGTGTCATTGTATTCTATGCTCTGTTCGACTATGTTTCGTAGGGCAAGGATTTGTTTACCACAAGAGCACTCTTCCCGGAAATCAGCTGGTTTTCTTTCAATCTCAGGTTGACTGCTCCCTGAAGTGGCTTCAGCATAACTCGGCTGAATATTCTCCCGGACTCCAAGAGTAGGGTTGTTCTTCTACAGTTATCACAATTCCAGAGATCTCCTTTCTTTGGTAGTTTCACGAATGAACCTTTCCTTCAGCCATCTGTCACTTCTTTGTTGTTACATACAATGTTGAGCATTTCTGTGAGTCCACCCACTATCACCTATTTTCCACGCTCTGATAGTTCTGCATGTATATCATCCATGCCTGGTGCCTCGTTGTTCTTCAAACTTTTCCATGCTGCTTTCACCTTTGCTCTTGTGATCTCGCTCATGTCTACACCCAACGTCTCTAATGGGCGAATTCTTACATCGAGTAGTGACGATCTTCATCAGCTTATGTATCTGTCTGTGCTTAAAGAAAGTGCTGCTTATTTTCATCCCGTTGTCACTACACATTGTTGTGAAGCGTTCCCCATTATCATTTGTCCTGGAAGAGGTGCCGAAGGGACCAATTGTTGCGGTGCACTTGCCTTTGAACTGGGTGATCTTTGCATTGAAATCACTCATCACTAGCTTTGGATCATAGCTTGGAAGTTCACTTAGGGTATCATGTACTTGCTAAAAGAAATTATCCTTCTTTTCTTCATCTGCTGCTTCTGTTGGTACGTCTACTTGTAAAATTGACATCTTTGTATGTCTTGTCTGAAATCTTGCTGTAATAATTCGCAAGGAAACAGGTTTCCAAGCAAAGAGCAATAGCAAACCAACTACTTCTGCATGGTCTTCCTCTTCACCAGAGTATCCCATTGTAGCATTTTTACTTGTCATCTTCCTTTGGCCCGTCCACCAGTATTCGCTCACTCCTAACACATCAAGCCTGTACCGTTCCATCTCTCGGATGACCTGTGCTAACCTTCCACTCTGGTATAGTGTTCTTAAGTTTCACATTTTTACTCTGGTTATTAGTCACTGAAAACTCTAGCTCTGAAAGGGCAGACTTCCTCTTGGCTTTCATCTACACTTGTTATACTTGCATCGGTAAATGCACCATCGGCCTCTAAGTACCTTGTTTGTTGACCGGATTGGATATCTTTTACTCTTTCTGTAGTAGGATGTTTTTCGGGAGGGTAGGGTTACTAACCCTACGCCCAACCTTCCTCTTTCCTCAACCTGGCTTGGGACAGGCTATGGCAGAGTTAAATTCCCAACACCAACCATAAATAAATGTCCTGAAAGCTGTGATTTGCTCCGATGAGACGAAGCTTAAAGAAAGATACGATTTTTATATTGGGTCTCTAATCGATTTTTAAAGTTATGATGGTGGTATGGTGAGAGGATTTAAGGTCCAGGTTATACACTATTCTCCCACCATGCACTACAGAATGAAGGCCTGTCCTTTGCCTCATATAGAATCATCAATTCAGGGACCACAGCCCAATTTTGGTAGCCACATCACCATTATTTGTGTGATAATATCTCTAATTGGAGTTGTGACCGTTAAGGTCACCAATAGTTAGTCTAGTCTTATTCTCTATTTGATGTGTGTAAGGACAAATGAAAAGGGGTTGGAGGAGATTTGCACACTTGTTGTGGTGTTAGTTTGTTCCATGGTCACCTGAGGAACCTTGAAACCATCAATTGAGAGGTTTTTGCTATTTAAGATGGTGATTTATCTTGTTCGTAGATAGCATGGTGAATTTTCATGTTCATCCGAGGTATTGTTGGCTGCTTTTGTTTCTTGCGTATCTCTTAAAAAAGAAAAAAAATGTTTGCTTGAAAGGTTTAAAAGACATTCTCCTTTACATTTATGTAGTATTCCTTCCACATTGAACCTCATAATTTTGAAGCTGGTCGTCATATTGTACTGTCGATCAACAGTCTTCCTTCCCCTGTGGGGTATTGGTTTTTTTTGCGTGTTACAGCAATCTGTTTTCTTGCTGATTAACTCTGGCACCACGCGAAGGTTGTGAACTTTCCACTGTGTAGGGGTCATGCTTTATGCTTAAAATGGTTCCATATCCCATTCCATCAACTTCGTGCTCAAATTGCAGGATAAAAATGGTTTTATCTCAGCTTATTTAGACTTTTCTTCCAGCCAGACCATACCTATTCCACATGACCTTTTTAAAAGGAAAATAATATTATCCCGAAGTGTTTGTTGGTGGTCATTACAAGCAAACTCGAGTGCCATTTTTCACAGAGCGCGAAAACGGGTGTTTTTTCCTCAAGTAGTCTTCAGGGTAAAAACCACTTAACTTTTTTGTATCATTTAAAACATTGGAAAGAGATTAAGTTGAAACACGGCAGAAAAAAATCAAAGTACAAAGAAATGTAAAAGTAATATGTCATATATTGATATACTGGTTTCTGGCGGTTACGTAATTAAAATCTCCTTAAAGTAATCTCACGCTGCATTAAAATGAGCCTACTTAAACTGAATTACTTAAGTTGATCTTTATCTCTAATGTCAGTAGATACCTGTATTTGAACTGTGATTACTTAACTCTAAAGCCTGTCTATTTATGTAGTCTCCGTACAAAAACAGCTGTTCAATTCAATTTTGAAAAAGTCATAGCTAATTCGGTTTTGTGAATATAACCGGAAATGAACGGAGCCCAAGTTGAAAATTTAGCGTCATACTCAAATTGACTTCAGCCGTCTGTTTTCCTTTTTGTGCAGTTTCTCAATCAATATCTTTTCCATAACTGACCTTTCATGTTACCAAACATTTCTCTTTTGTCTCATATTTAACAAAACAATAGTTGAAATTAGATACATGTATTACGCCTTTTTGACTTTGAAAACCGGATCTTAATCCAAAAATTTCTTGTCACAGTTTGGTGTCAACGTCTCTCAAAATTGGAAGCTCTCAACGATTTCAAATGACAGACTTGAACCGGAAAAACACCAATTGTTTCAAAGAGTGTAGCTGACTTAAAGAAAGGCTGGAAATTGGTTGTTGTCGAATTTTACACAAAAATGGATAAAATAGTATTCTTGCACCAAGAAAAAGGGAAGAAACAGTGCAGATTTCCTCCTACTTTCCTCGTTATTTAATGTTAACAGAAGCTCACCACCTCTACTATACCCTTCTCTTGTATCCCTTTTTTTCATTTTACTCTGCAGATCTGAAACATGGACTCTTTACTGCTAAACAATAACACCCCCCTTGGATGGATGCTGCACCTGTCTCCTCAGAAGAGCATTAAATCTTTCATGGAAAAAAACATCCCACTCTTGAAATTATATACGGTGACCTTCCTAGGGTGTCAATCAACCTTAGTCCAAAGAAGACGCGTCCAGTTTGCTGGACACTCTGCACGTGCCTCAGATAAGCTAATGTCGTCGCTTTTCTCATGGAGGCACCAATCATCATTCAAGCGGTCTCGGAAGCTCACCTTTTCAGACATCATGTGCAGGGGCACTACCATCGACAAGGCAGACGTTCTAACAGCTGTGACCGATGGGGTACACGGGAAAGATGTAATGAATTCTATCTCGGCTGAGGTCGCAAGATGATGATGATGATGTATCTCTTGCTATATTTAGAAGTGATTTTTCCATTTTACTCTTTCTGCAGAAGTAAAAAGTTAGAATTTCCAGGTATACTGTGTGAAGAAAGATCCCAGGGAAATTGCAGGCCCTAATTTATAAGACATGCATCAAACCTATCTTATTTTATGGTTCAGAAACTAGCCCTTTTGGCCAAACGCTAGAAAGCAAGATAGGAGCCCAAGGACACGCGTTTCTTGAGATTCATAAATATCATAAGTATCACAAATGATAAACTGAGAGATTTATCAAATGAAAATTCCTTTAAGACCATTAATTTGAAGGACAGAGCTTTGAAAGTCCAAGTGAGAGAATGGGACGCCCCCCCCTCTCCTTTACTGCAGGAAACACTACCCGTACTAAAGACAGTATTCAGGAGACAGTGGGGGCGGGGATCAGCGTGACTAAGTTATTATTTTTCTATTATTTTATATCAGAAACTACAATTGATGATGATGATGATGATGATATACTGTGGACTATATCTGTAGTAGTAGAAAATTCTTGCAGTTGCAATCAGTCATTCTTCATTTGGATCCACTGCATTTTATCCTTAGCGAGCATTCTGAACTATCGAAGTCTTTTTGCACTTCTAAGAGTTCCCAGTCCTGCACCTCTAAGGTCTGCTCTTAGTGCGCAAAATAGATTTGTGCAGTGTCTTACATTGCCCACTAGCGCATCAAAAAGTGGCTACTGTAACATCAGGGTTATAGCAAATGACCACGAGGATCATGAATGTATTGTCTTGTCAGAGTTCAAGGGAATAAAACAAAGAAAAAGAAGCTGGGAGGCAGTTTTCCTGGTCGCAACCAGATACGTTCCTATAATGTGTTTTTCAGTTTTTTAATTTTCATTAAAGAAAAGAACATAGGTAGAGATTGGTCACTGTTGATGGCACTTCGAAAGGAAAACAAATTTTGTCGGTTTTAGCAGCTTGATACCCAGGTGAGCCAGTGACATTGCACCGGGGGTGTACTGCCTGTCACAATTAGACAGATGAAAGAGTTTCTTAAGCTCTTCCGCCGTTTGTTGAAAAAAACCGGAAGTTTTTGTTTCCAACAAAATCGTGCATTCACATCTCAAGTTGTCAATTTCAGGCAAGTTTCACTCAAGAAGAAGAGGCTAAGGTAAGTTTGTATTACTTGTGTTCTTCCTGTATGTATGCTGTGGTAGGATAACTTTGTTAATATGCAAGCCTGCAGCCAAAAGTAATTTGAAATAAAGTTTTAACTAATAAAAACAGGCAGGAAATATCATTTGTAGACAGACTAAGCTGTCGGTGGTAGGGGCTCAGCGAAATGATTTGTAGAGCCTAATCTTCCACTTAAGGCTGTAAATGTATTTAATGTGAATGAGAGTAAATTATTTTGAAATATCTTTTGGGCTTTTTTAACGATTTAAAACATGGAATGAGTTTAATAACTTGGAATTGGTTGCACCATCTCATGAATACCGGATGTTGAATTGCTAGTTATTTTTGTTGAACAAATACTTGCCCATACATTTAAATGTACACCCCATATCCCTTTCAATGATTACGAAGCTCAAAATCAGGCGGCCTGCCCTTACCATGGTAGTTTTTTTAATTTTTATGAAGAATTGTTCCCCAGCACCAGTGTGATATTCTTTGATGTTGTGCGTTGAAATTGATAGAACAAAAGTGAATTTTTATACCCTTTGGTAATTCCGTTTGCTAAACCAATTAACCTTCAATTCTTACAAACCAAAGGTTGGCCGGCCGGCTTTTGATCGAATGCAAGATCATGTGATACGCAACCTTAAAGTGTGCTGTTTGCTTGTCGATTTCTTCCTCAAGGTTATTTCGGAAGAAAAAGTCATGTATTGGAGAAATGTTAAGAAGACTATTTTGGTGTTGTTACTTCTAGTGGAGATACTTATTAAAGGACTGCGATATTCTCGTTTTGGTTTGATCTCTTTGGTCAAGTACACAAGGTGTTTGTAGACATCGTAATTCCATGGAAAAGCACAGCGTTGCATAACATATCGACGCCATCATACTCATGCCCAGGGCGTTTCATTCTCCAACCACTTCAATCAACTAGTAGTTTAGATTATTATTGTTGGGCGCTTGTTTTTAAACGTGTATTGCAAAATAGTGGAGATTTAAATTTGGCGTTTCATTTTGAAAATTGACCTTTTTGGTGATTTGTGTGGTAATACCATTGCCACCTTGGATCTAACACCGAAACTTCCAGTTGCACAATACATTCTGAAGCTACTTTCTAAATTTGCATAAGTTTGATTAACTAATAATCAAGGAATTATTAATTTTTTTTCACTGTAAGTATATTTTAGAGTGGGCCTTTTAACTTTTAAAGGCTTGACTAAAGGATTTTGGTAAACCATGCTCATAACTAAGAAGGGCCTGGTCCTAAGTAACAATCTTCCCATAACTGGAATGAGGCAATGATCATGTGACAGGGTACTATCACATGCATGGTGTTTGTTCCATTCATTGTGCACATGCACGTTTTTTTCAGTAAGCAACCGGTTAATGAGCAGCAAGGGCTGGGGTCAGAAAATCTTAAGGAACTTGAAGGCTTCTCGACTTTTTTTCTATATTTGTGTATCTACTGTAAGTAACTGCACAAGAACAGTAAATTCTAAATACGTTTTGATTCAGGTCACTTGCTTATTTACCACATACGAGAAACCGGGTTTTGTCAAATTTAATCATCTGCGCTCTCATTTTTCCAATAGGGAGTGCAGATACATGCCTTTGTGGATGTCAAAAGTTAAGCAACTCGAAAGGAGATTTTGTAAGGTCGAGGGCATGCCCCAATCGAGTTGTTTACAAAAATTTGCAATTGCAGAAACTCGGTTTTAAACAAGTTTTAGTGAGGGTGGCTACACTTTACAGCCATCAACAATCAATCTCTGGTATTTTAAGAAACTTTGAGGGCATGCCCAAATCGAGTTGTTACCGGAAGTTTGCAACTGCAGAAACTCAAGTTTAAACACGTTAGGTGAGGATAACTACACTTTACAGCTATGAACAATCAGCTATCGAAACAAACGCTGTGGTACAATTAACCAGTATTTTTATAAACGAATCACAACACTTAAAGGCATGCTTGAACCCGTTTGCTTTCACAATATGACAAATTGTCATGTACTTTCAGGTCTCGGACTAACATTTACTTACCTTGCCCGTAGTATGCTTTTGTCCGCAGACCACAATATTTTGGCCATTGTAACACAACACACATCCACTGAACTTTAGCACGACGACAATAATCTTTTCGTCGCTTTTTTACCCGAGGAAGTCCTTAACATGCTTTGTTGTTCTTGTTCAAGAGAATCTTTTGGAATTTTCCCCCAGCGAGTTCCTCGTTGGTAAACAGAGAGAAAGGAAAGGCTGGGTTTTCTTCCAGGTAGTAGTAGTAGTAGTAGTAGTAGTAATAATAATAATAATAATAGTAGTAGTAGTAGTAGTAGTAGTAGTAGTAATAATAGTACTACTACTAGTAGTAGTACTAGCAGTACCAGTAGTACTACTAGTAGTACTAGTCTAGTAGTTTGGTATGGCTACACTTCCATTTTGAACTTGCCAATCCATTTCTTGAAGTCATCTTGTCATCTTACAATTTTTGCCCCAAGATGATCATGTCAGGGTAAATTCCATCTGTACCAGTAGCCTTCCCATTTTTCACATTTTTAATTGGTTCTTCCACCTCTGTGAATCGTACTGGGGAGTTAAGAAATAGATAATGATTTTACAATTCTTTGGTATTTTCTAATTTCTTTTTCAAAATAGTGGTTTGGGTTGTGCTGCACTCATTATTTGATTTCTTTCCCGATTTCACCCGGCTCTCTTACTGGAGATGTTTTTGTTTGATGGGATTCGAGTTAAGCTTTTCAATAGTTATGCAGGCATGTCAACTAGATCGACTAAGGTCAAGATTTTCCACTACTTCAATTGACCTTTCTTTCCGACCTTTCTGTGGTGAGTGTAAGCAGTTCATCTGTAAATTTTTCATCGTGTGTGTCTTCGTATTCTTTTTGCATTTCTTCGCTACGTGGTATATGCTTCTTTGCAGAGCTAAGAATAACTTTGTTAAATGTGGTTATGTTTTTGGACTTTGGTTTAAACATGTTTTCGAAACTTCTATCTTGGTAGAGGCAAGGTGTTCAACATTGGGATCGATGACTTGGCCTGCCGCTCTTGCATATGTGATAATCCCATGCTGTCAGTGGCTCTGTTGGTCTACAATATCATATCCTGTTATCTTGTATCTGGATGGAGGGGCATTGTCAGCAAGATGAGTCCTTGCAGGAGAGCAAGATCTGCGTCATATTTCTTGAGGATGTGTAACAGGTACTCGCATTTGACAACAGGGATTCCCTCTGTGTTTAAAGGCAGTATTCTTGCGCCTGGTGTTGTAAAGTTAGATTTAAGATAGAAGTTTAGCTTATTTGTCTTGCTATTCGGACTTCGGACGATTTACTTATGGTCCATTTTATCCTGGGCAATGACCGAGCCAGTAAACATTCTTCTTTTTGACTTCATTGCACGGTTTGGAGGTGTGGGTCCAGGAGAAGGCAGACCTTGTCTGGACACACGGGGTTGGGTCATTCTTTGTCTGGCGTCTTGTCTTCAGCTGAACCAGCATGATTGAATCTAGGCTGGCTTCACCCTTTAGAGCCTCCAGAGCACGAAAGCTCTTACATGACCACAACGTGGTGACCCTTCGCAAGAGGTTTTTCAGGTATCCACTTTTTGTCCAAGAGTCACTGCATCCATGTAATACAAAAGTTGGAATTGAGTTCATTGGACAGTTCTCAAAAGAAGCCATTTTGTACGTCCAATGTATGCTAAGGTACCCAATTAACTTTCGTAAATTTTAGATTTTCTTTATCACTTGACAGTGGGTCTTGAACACAAAAAGCTTCGTGAATTTAAGGTTTTATTCACGTCGTGTCTTTATGTACCCTTATTATCAACCCCGGAGGTTTTTAGCTCGAGTTGGTACCTTTCCGCACGTTTTTTTCTTGGAATGTGCTGCAAATATATCTAAATAGCTGTAACATTTTGAATAAAATAGTTTTACTTTACATTAAACATTTTTTCGGCTGCAGGGTAAAGAAAAAACAAAACAATTGACAAGAGCCCATTCCAAAGTCTTCCCGCCGTCAGAATACAGAGCTCCTGTGACAGGGGGCTTGTTTTAGTTTTTTATTGTTGAATTCAAGTATCGCTTTCTGGTTGCCGTTTGTATCATTGATCTCCTCTTGAGTAAACTTAAGGTGTTAATCGACTGATCACGAGAGGTTTTGCACACTGTGTTGTCGGCAGACGAATTGCTCCATTTTATTTTGACAACAATACCACAGGGGCCGACCCAGGTAGAAAAATGAGAGTTGTTATCCTGGGGGCATGAGGAACAAAATTTGCAAGACTGAACTGGACGATTTCTCGAATGGGGTGGGGATTAGGATCAATCCTCTTTCCAACAATTATGATTATGCTTTTGATGCATAACCAATACATGATTTTTACCATTTCCATGTCTAATCCCCACCAGAAAATAGGCAGTTGAGAATAGGCACTTAAACATTTATTAAATAATGTAATTCCTTTGTATCCTCCAGAAATCATTGTATTTTCTCCTCATAGCATGGGTGTGGAGGAGATATCTCCCAACTATATATATTTGACGTAGAAATTTAGCCTCGTATCAGCAGTTTAGACAAACATAACTTTGTAGTTGTTATTTGATCTTTTGTTATTGTAAAGTTCTCGTTTTACAATCGTCGTCAGATTGCTCGGGGGGTTTTATTTCGTTTACGTAAGCCATTCATGTTGTTACAGTGTTGCTAAGCTCGTTTAAATGCATGTGAACTCACGAGATGTACTTTGCGTCATAACCACAGTTTATCATTAGTTTAAGTAATTTTGTTCATTTCCTGACTTATTTTGGCAACAACCTTTTTTCTTATTTCATTCATTATGTATGTGATTTGGAGCATTTGTCAATGTGTTTGACAAGGAGCGCAAATTTTAGTATCTTAAGAAAGTTTAAAGCGTGGTTGTGGAAAGAATGTTTGTAGGTTTAAAGAAAGTTTGCAAAAAGTGTTAAGCCAATTTAGTTTTTCGGAATATATACAGTCCTCACATAAGAAAAAAAAAGAGTTTTGGTCTCTGTTAATCATCCTCGAACATTACGCCGGCGAAATCATTGGAGATTTCTATAACAATGTTGAATATTTATTCCACTTTTATGTTGTTGTTGTTATTTGCTTTGAGATAATTTTGCTTACAAAAATGTGTGCTATTGCCTTAAATTAAACATTCGTGGATCCTAAAGAAAGAGACGCCAAAATCGAAACCGGTTCCATGTCTTCTGACAGCCGGTGTTAAAGATTATCCCCGCTGAGTAAGTCCCTTCCGGTAAGCGTGCTGAGGGAAATATTCTGGAGATGTCACTGACACCAAGTTAACAGAAAGCTCGAATTAGGATACACACGCGCATCCATGCACAGAAGCTTTAAAAACAAATAAAGTGGGCGGCTCATTAAAAATAGAAATTACAGGTGGTAACGTGTCACAATGCGTTAATATTCTGAGAAACGAAGAAAGAGAGGAAGTAATTTACTTTCAAATTGGGTAAACAGGTGTTGGGTTATTTGATCAGGAAAGGAGGTCCCATGCGATTAGTCATCAGGCGTGAAGTTGCGGAGGAGGAATTTGTTTTCGTGTCGGCATTTTGAAACAAGTTCTGATCTTTTGTTGAGAAGTTGTTTCTTGATGGTGCATGTTTTCATGGACATTTTTTCAGTGAGACAAAGGAGGCATCTTTTTGTGCTGTTTTTGTGACGGGGTGCTGATTTTAAGACAGACCAAGACATTTCGGGTGCTTTTCCGGTTTTTTTCCTTTTGCTTTCCATACGTAATTGGATGGTGTTGGGCTGTGCTTATATTTACTGTGGGTGAATGATAGTTTATGTTGAGAGTATCTGTGTTTCCATGGTCTTTCGGTTAATCCCATGCATGCCTTTTCTATGTTAGGTGTTGTTGGTGTTTCTGTGGGTGGTGCCAATGATACTGTGGCCTTGTAGATGACGTTTGGTGTAGTGCATTTTCCTGGAAGAGGGCATTGGCCTTTTGTTCTGCAGTTACAGGATTGGTTTGTTGTTATTGTTTTGGGGCTGATGATGTTGTTATTGTGCTTCTTGATGACTTGTTACTATTTTTCTGTGCAGCTATAGCTTAATTTTAAGGTGTTCCTGTGAAATATCTTTTGGGGTTTGCTGGACGTAGGGAAATGTTTGTCGATGAGGCGTAGGAAGGCTTTTCTAATGTTTGTTTGGACAGTTTTTTTGAAAGGAGGGTTGAACCAGATGATGTTTCGTTTTCTTGTGCGGTTGTGTGATTGGCGTGGTGTAAATGNCAAGACATTTCGGGTGCTTTTCCGGTTTTTTTCCTTTTGCTTTCCATACGTAATTGGATGGTGTTGGGCTGTGCTTATATTTACTGTGGGTGAATGATAGTTTATGTTGAGAGTATCTGTGTTTCCATGGTCTTTCGGTTAATCCCATGCATGCCTTTTCTATGTTAGGTGTTGTTGGTGTTTCTGTGGGTGGTGCCAATGATACTGTGGCCTTGTAGATGACGTTTGGTGTAGTGCATTTTCCTGGAAGAGGGCATTGGCCTTTTGTTCTGCAGTTACAGGATTGGTTTGTTGTTATTGTTTTGGGGCTGATGATGTTGTTATTGTGCTTCTTGATGACTTGTTACTATTTTTCTGTGCAGCTATAGCTTAATTTTAAGGTGTTCCTGTGAAATATCTTTTGGGGTTTGCTGGACGTAGGGAAATGTTTGTCGATGAGGCGTAGGAAGGCTTTTCTAATGTTTGTTTGGACAGTTTTTTTGAAAGGAGGGTTGAACCAGATGATGTTTCGTTTTCTTGTGCGGTTGTGTGATTGGCGTGGTGTAAATGATAGGCATGTTGGATGCCCACTATTTTTGAGCGCAGCTTCGTACTCGGGTTTGGCGTCGTTGAATATTTCTTCATTGGAGGAGTTTTCAGATTGTCTCTTGCTGACGGATTTTTGGATTTCTTTGATAATGCTTGGTGGGCGGTTTGAAGAAATGTTAATGTAGAGACGTTGGTCATTTTCTTTCTTGTATGGGCGGTATGTGGACGATGTAAGATCGAAGGTGATGTCAAGGAAGTCTACTTGTTTTAGGTTCGTCTTTGTATCAATTTTAAACCCTGTGCCCTTGAAAATTTTTATATCTTTTCTTGTTTTGTCTCTTTGTATACCGTTTGTATCTCGGAGAATGATTAAGCCGTCGTCTCTGTGCAATCCACTGTCTTCCTTCCCAATTCTTTCACCTATTTTGGACAGTATAAAAATGCCGACAAATTCGCAGACTTCTGCTCCTTCGTAGCTACCCATGGTTACGTCAAAGTTTCCTGTAGTTGATCGTTTTGACCACGGTGACCCGTTGGTGAAGAGAAGAGATTTTCGGCAGTGGTTTATAGTTTGGATGCTTTCATCATCAATGTTGGTATATGATCGTGCAAAAGAAATGGCGTTGGGTGAATGTGCATGCATGTTTTGATTTGATGTTGTTGAACCACTTGATGGCTGATGCCGTATTTTTCCATTGGTTTACTTTTGTAACATTCCTTGATTTCGAATTGATGTCGTCCAGTATGACCTAACTAATTTTCCTATTTGGTTTTTTGGGGTTTATAAGGCGGCAGGTTGGCTTTGTACGGGAGTCTTCTTTGTGGTCCTTCATGGTTATGAATCATTGGGCCTTTGTAAGGATCTCTACTCGGTCGTCGATTCCCAGCCTTGAGGTAATGTCTTTGGCTTCCAGGTTAATTTCGTTGTAAGTGTGACTTTGTGCTTTCTTGTATGTTTTGGTGATGTTTTCTTTCATCAGCTTTTTGTGTGCGTCGGGTGTTATTTCGTGTAGGTTGGGGTTTTTTTTGTCGGGGAATATCAGTAGATTCGGGGACCTTTTTATCCTCTTAATATCGTTCTGAAAATCGTTAGATACTTTCAGAAATTTTAATTTGTTTACTAAATCCATCATGTGATTTTCAAAGTTCTCAAGTTCGTTAAACTGTGGTGGGCACTTCCTTGTTTTAAACCCAAACCTTTCTTAAAAAGGGAGGTTCTGTTCCTAATTATCATCTTTTAGGAAGAACGGGGCCTTTCATCGAATTCTGTTGATGTACCTTTCTATTTTCTATATTAATTTAAGCTTGTAAGTAGATCTTGGTGGTATTGGAATGTTCTTTAAAGAGTAGCCAACATTCCATCCATGTTAATGTTACTTAAACTGCTAGAGTTCTCAACTGTTGTAGCAGGAGCTCCTGTATATTTGTGTAATTTTGTGTATTCGTATCAAAAGTGCTCAATGCATATAGCAGAGCAATATATGTATATGTACATATATATATATTTATTTATATATATACATGTATATTAATTGATTGAAACGAGAACAGAAGACTTGCCAACTTGCCAATCCTGGATCCGCATAAGAAGGCTCCCTACAAAGGAAGGCAATAGAAAACCAGACTTTAGGTAAGTAATGCAATGGCGATGGTCGATAGTCCATATAGGTCCTTAAAGTGAAGTTGGGTTGGTAGAAGGTGAATTTGAGGTGGTTGACACGTTTTTTAATTAGTGATTATATTTGCCCATTGGAGTGATGACGAGTTTCCAAGATAAGTTATGACTTGAAGAAATGAATTATTTCTGCCGATTCAACACAGACTCAAACTAAACATGCTTGTCACATATACTGCCAGGTTTGTGCAAGGGTTTGATCGAAAGCAATTGCTCTTTAAATTTGCTTAAAAACATTGGAACACATACCTCATTGGGTGTTTTTATCTAGCATGTTTATTGTTGCCAGTAAACTTAATTTTTGATACATAAATGTTGGGTTTTTTCTTTCTTTCTTTTTTTTTGTTGGTACCTTGAAAATTTTTTTAATTTGTTTTTTCTTCAATCAATTTTGCCTTCTAATTACATGTACAGGCACGTAGAACGAATTGGACGAGAACGCAAAGGGGGGTGGCTGAGGCCCGAACCAGGATCCCCCTTGTTTTGCATGCAGTTAATTTACCTACTCGGTTACAACTGTTCTTTTTAACTTGTGTTTTGTTTTTTTCAGGATTTCACAATGAAGTCTCAGATTTTACTATTATTTTGTGCTCTTCTTTCCTGTTGTCATGGTGGATTGGTGACCACTGGTTTGAAAGGTAAATTCCTTTTAAAAATATTTTAGGAATTTGATCATTAGTTGTAAAAAGAATAATTTCCGTGGTCAGTGGTGTTACCTTACAAAATATAAACCTCTTTTGGGGGAATGTATCTTCATCTGCCCAGTTAAGCAGGTGGTCGTAAAAGCCGCAGGCACCGGCTCCAACCCATTTCCAGTCAATATTTTTTCACTTGTTCAAAATTTAAAAAGATAATAATGGAATCGGAAATCAACCATATTTGATGTTGCGTGTTTCTTGGAATTCTTGGAATATTTTCAGTGAAAATACTGTGACGAAATAATAGAAATATACTTTTTTATTTATTATTTTCTTAACAGTCTACTCGGTAATGGTATCTCTGTGTGACTGTATCCCTGTTATTTATGTTAGAGAGTGGGTTCATGATCATTTGTATTAAAAGGTTGGTTCATGCGCCCTTCTTTCATTCAAATTTATCTTCATCGCCTATTGTCATTTAGGTGTCCGTTAATACATTTCTGCAAAGGGAGCGTATATGTTTTTCCTCGTGCTTTTATTCAACCAGAGTGATTTAATTATTTAGACCCCCATTAAATAACTTTTTATTTTTTTTTATGACTGTCTTCAAGCGTAGACACTGGTACATTTCTTAAATATTTTTGTCTTGAAGGTTGGCTCCTCGGCACCAAACAACGCAATGAAACAGTCAACACAGCTTCTGTATTGATGCCAGAATGTTGCT
The DNA here is from genome assembly GCA_003991215.1 of Morbakka virulenta. NCBI lineage: Eukaryota > Metazoa > Cnidaria > Cubozoa > Carybdeida > Carukiidae > Morbakka > Morbakka virulenta. The sequence goes on from RDPX01000265.1 coordinate 77,339, forward strand.
TCTTGACTGGAACTTGGATCAATCAGCATGGATCCATTCTCGAGCTTGTTCAGAGCCGAAGTGGAATGTTACAGGGAACATACAGGACGGGCGTGGAAACTAGTTTAGGTGCTGCTGGAGGTATTCGTAAAGTACACGGAAGGGTTGGCAAAGGAAAACCGACAACATTTGGTATGGTGGTCACGTACAAGGTAATAATAGGTGTATGAGTAGCTTCATATAAAATGTGTAACCACTTTTTTGTCATGGAGCCTTACCTCTAAAGCCTTTCTGCCCAATTATACTACTTTTGATTTCTTTCTTAATTCCGAGTTCATCTTCTTCTCGAGAACGAGAAGTGATACCTTGGTCATCCGCCGTATCATTCTCATCTCCGTGGGCTCCAGCTTCCATTCTTGGTCTACCTTCAGTGGCCAGACCTCGACACCATACAGTAAAAGTGGTCTGATGGCCACCATATAGAAGTGGCACTTAAGGTGGAGTGGTACCTTCTTGTCACAGACAGCTGTACTACTCCCCCTTCCCCCCAACTAACTCTAGGCACTCCCGATTCATACCTTGATCGCTTCTGCACAGCGGCCCTCCTTTTTGATAGTAGAGCCTAAATATCTGAACTTGTTCATTGCCCTGATCCCCTCCCCATGATTGCCCACGATCTTAGAAACTTTGTCCCCTTGTCAAATGAATACCGTTACCACTGTCTTCTGTGTATTCGCCTTCAGGCCTCTCTTCCTTCCAGTCACCCATTCTCTCCTGTGATTCCCTCTTCTTCCTAGCTGTGATAGCCAAATTGTCAGCAAAAAGAGATTCCTGTGGCCCGACCCGGCGTATGTCGACAGAAATTGTATCCATGGTGATAGTGAATAACAGAGGGCTCAGGGCCGAGCCTTAATTCAGCCCGACCCTGACATCCCCTGCTCCTGTTCTCACCAATGTCTCACAGCATTAGTAAATGCATCTGACAACTCTGGCAAGCTTTTCGCTGACTCCTCTTTTCCTTAGGGATCAACACACGAGTTTCTTTGGGACTGTCGTATGCCTCTTTAAGCCACAGAAAGCCTGTGTATAGTTTCGTGTTACCTTCGAGAGTCTTGTCTTGCAGCTGTTGCAGAATGAATATAGCATCTATTGCCCTCTTCCTTCCATAAAACCGAACTGCATATTATCCACCTTGACTACCTCTGTGCGTCTCTTAATCAGGATCTTTTCATAGAGCTTTACTGAATGTTCCAGCAACTTTTATTTCCTGCTTTTCTTTCAGTCCTTTGGTATTTCCTCATCAACCCATATTCTACATCTCTCGCAAAATGTCACTTAAACATTTAATTCCTTCTTCCCCCAGGTCTTTCAGCATATCACTAGAAACACCTAATTTAACTGTTGCTCTGACAGTTTTTCATAACTTACAATGCTCTTCTCACCTCCTCTTCAGATGCCTGTAACTCTGCCCCCCCCCCTTGTAATTATACATCCAGGTGCTCTCTTGGATTCTCCATATTCATGAGCTGCATGAGATATTCTCCCCAGCCACCCGTTATCTCCTTGTCCTGAATATTTTCCTTGTCGTCCTTGGTCACCACCGTATCCCCTCTCGCTTTTGCTCTTTGCTTTGTTTTGGCAACCCTAAAAAGTATTGACCATGACTTTGCATTTCTATTTCTATTTCTATTTCTATTTCTATTTCTCATCCTTCTCTTGAGATGTTTATAATTTTAAATGGTTGCATCACTTCTATCCTCTCCCAAATTCTTGAAGGCTACCCACTTTTCCTTGAATATTGTCGTTCCACCACCACGCCCCCTTACCCATTTCTTGTGCTCTTTTGGTTTCGTAGTAAGCCTTTCAGGTGCTCGAAGAACTCGTCTTTTTCTCCCACTTGTGCAACATATCCGCTAATCACATTTACTAAACCCAAATCCGCAGCCAATTGAACCATCATGAACCTTCCACTTATTTTTAGACACCAGTTATATAGTCATTCATATCTTTACTAACTATAAATGTTACCCCCCCCCCCCAGTGTTCTACTCCTCATCATGATGTCTGTAATCTCCCCTGACTTACCTGTCCATGTAGCGCGTCTCTTGTAGTGGACATGCTGGCCATATTGGAGAATGAAACGACAGATCCGTTTTGTGTTGAAATGCCAAAATTTTACACTCGGCTGGCAAGGCCTGACAGCAACACCCGCTTAAGGAGTGTGTGTGACCTCCAATATTTGACCCATAGTTGGGGGGCGGCATTTTACGTCAGTTTTCCTCTTCTAGGTGGGTTTCCCTTCAAGGCCAAAACGCCCCACCTACCCTGAGTGAGAAACTGGTATGGCGCCAGTAGATCACATGGTTCCTTCCTCTTTATCAGTTGAAAGAACACCCTTGCGACGAGAACGCCAAAGAATGGACTCTGCTTACCAGAGGCTCTATTTGACACGCGCCTTGGGTTGCATTTTATGGGAGTAGAGGCCTCACTATCTTCGCTACCACTCGCCTATTGTAACCTTTGAGGGCTAAAAAAGATATAATCTATGTTGCTCACGGTTGATGAATCCCCCAGCCCCGATAAAAGAACACAAATCAATAAAATTTTTTCAGTGACAATCTTTTTCTGCTGCAGTTGAACTGAATGCAATTTTTAACAGAAATGGTCATTACTTACTTTTTTTGCGTGTAACCCTGGATCTTGACGTGATATATAATGGGTGATAATTGACGGGGCCCTTTGACAGTGGCATGAAACAAGTAGTTTTTGGTTTTGTTTGAAAATGGATGGTCCTCGCGTGGCACAATGATAAACAAAGCACGTGATGATTGGTTGGTAAAATATCGAAGTCTTCACACGTTTGCTCTAACTAAAGTACTGAGTAAGCATTTTAGTTTTCATCAATGGGACTGTACCTAGTGCCTTGGTGAATTAATGTTTTCGTTCTGCATCAGTTTTTAATTTTTAAGTAAAAATGACATCTTTTAGTAAAAAAAGAAAGTAGTTGAATGCATAAATATAGTATGAATTAGTATTATGGAAAGGGGGTAACAACGCCGCAATGTGTTCTTGGTCGTTTTGTTGTTGGTGTTCAAATCTGAATGATTATCACGATGGATCAATGAAGTCCCCTTTGATGCAAGTTCAAAATTTGAGGTACCTGAGGGCAAATTGGAGAAATTCTCCAGGGATAGAGTCGCACGTTCATAGTTTGTGAGGTGTTGTGATACGGCAGAAGTTTCGTTATTGAGACGTGGTAGTATATAGCCAGTAAATTTGTATTAAAACTGTTTGTAACAGCACTGTATGCTTTTTTATATGCTGTATTACAAAGGAAGATTTCGGTGAAGACCAAGAACTCTTTGTAAATTCCTATCATGACTGTGAATTCGCCAGTGTTTTCTTCTTCATGTCATTTTCACTTTGTTTCTGAATCTATTTGCCATAATATTCGTCATCAATATTCGTCATCAATATTCGTCATCAATATTCGTCATCAATATTCGTCATCAATATTCGTCATCAATATTAATATGACTGGTTTAGTCTTCCGAAACATCAGGCGATACCTTCACAATGGATCCACACGAACGGTGTGAGCATATTAAGGAAGAATGAGGAGGCACTTGATGGGCTCAAAAAAGTACGATTTGACCTGAGTGTTGGGGTTTTTTTCATGTAGACTACTGTGCACAAAGATAAAAGGTGGATGGTTCACACGATTGTGGAAAATAATGTCGATTAGTTTTTATGACAGCAAAAATTGTAATATTTTCCTTTATTTTCGTCTTTTCCAGGANTTCGTCATCAATATTCGTCATCAATATTAATATGACTGGTTTAGTCTTCCGAAACATCAGGCGATACCTTCACAATGGATCCACACGAGCGGTGTGAGCATATTAAGGAAGAATGAGGAGGCACTTGATGGGCTCAAAAAAGTACGATTTGACCTGAGTGTTGGGGTTTTTTTCATGTAGACTACTGTGCGCAAAGATAAAAGGTGGATGGTTCACACGATTTTGGAAAATAATGTCGATTAGTTTTTATGACAGCAAAAATTGTAATATTTTCCTTTATTTTCGTCTTTTCCAGGACGGTAGCTCAACTGCGGCTTGGTCAGGTCAATTTCACATGTGCAATGGAAAAGAAACCTTGCTCACAACATGGATTCTGACATCAGGAACTGACGCATGCGAAGGCCACTGGATGGCATCCCGTGTTGGCCAAGATACATTTGTCAGGAAGGCGTCTCCAAAGCAGGGTTAAAACAGTTGAAGGAATCACCTTGCGTGTTGAATTAGAAGTAGCTGGGTCAATATAAAGGATATGTCAGTAATGTATATTCCCTTGCAAACCTAGTTAAGAAAATAATATGGACATAATATAGTGCTTTCCATATAAGAGAATTAAGTCATTAGAGTACATTGCAAATGTTATTTTTACGAGTTTGAATAAAGTCAATATAAAGGATATGTCAGTAATATATATTCCCTTGCAAACCTAGTTGAGAAAATAATAGGGACATAATATAGTGCTTTCCATATAAGAGAATTAAGTCATTAGAGTACATTGCAAATGTTATTTTTATGAGTTTGAATAAAGTCAAGTTGTCGTTTTTGTTGTTTTGTTAAAGGTAGTTATGCCATTAAGCTTGCGTAAACCAATTTAAATGCGAGTTAAAATACAACGATCTTTTCGATGATAGTGATTGTTGATGTAGTGATGACATAAATTGCATCAAGTTACTTTTGATTCCTGCCATTCTTGTCAAAATATGCTACCTAATGAAATACTAAAAATTTGGCATAAAAATTCTTATCGAAAAACGTCAAGTACAAACAAAACCAGTCAATTACCAGCTCGTCAGAACTTGACATCAACAAGTAAGTCAGTCAATAACTGGGGAACCCTATTTTTAACTGGTCATATAAATGCTTTCTGGTTCAGAATAGCAAAGGAAATGTTTTTTAAACACAACAAGCACACATGTATGTACATCATTCGTGAAGTGTGCATTGAAGTGTTTTACTTCTAGTACTAAGAATATGTCAATGGTAAAACAAGTAGCGTGGGTTAACAAACTGTTTCGAATTGCATTAAACTAAGTATTCTCTCCATTACGGTTGATTTGCATCTCACCACAGGTTCAAAGAAAGGAGAAACTGGGATCTATGGACTACACCCTGGTAAATTGCCTTGGGGAGAATTAATTTTGATCGGAAAGGTAAATTAACCTAGTCAAAAGTTGTTATCAGGCCTTCTTATTGATCCACATCGCCGATTTGGGATAAAATTGCTTTGGGGGAGAGTGCTTGCTAGCTGACAACTTTAAGCGATGTTTTTATTCATTATTGCTCGGAAAAATTTGCTGATGTTACGTAATTAACTGCATTTTAACATATTTAAAGGGAAATTTGGTCGATAAGCACCAAGTTTTCCTTTAAAAAAGATTTTTTTTTTCTCCCTCAATTTACCGTGCCACTAAACTTCCGTTTTCAATCGCGGTATATATAGCGGGTTGGACTGCCCGTGGGTTGTTGGATGACCAACAACTTGTGAGAATATCAACTGCAAAGATAACCGTGCTATGAGTATTAGAGGTATTGTTAACTCGAAGAGACAGAGGAATAAATAAAAATAGAATTAATGCAATTGTGCAGTTATGAGGACTTAAAAGTGTAATTTTAAATGCAAAATTGATAATTGAGCTGACATTGAGTGAAAAGCTCATCGGCGTCTTGGAGCTCGTAGAGCTCTAACGGGCGAATCGANCGATTTGGGATAAAATTGCTTTGGGGGAGAGTGCTTGCTAGCTGACAACTTTAAGCGATGTTTTTATTCATTATTGCTCGGAAAAATTTGCTGATGTTACGTAATTAACTGCATTTTAACATATTTAAAGGGAAATTTGGTCGATAAGCACCAAGTTTTCCTTTAAAAAAGATTTTTTTTTTCTCCCTCAATTTACCGTGCCACTAAACTTCCGTTTTCAATCGCGGTATATATAGCGGGTGGGACTGCCCGTGGGTTGTTGGATGGCCAACAACTTGTGAGAATATCAACTGCAAAGATAACCGTGCTATGAGTATTGGAGGTATTGTTAACTCGAAGAGACAGAGGAATAAATAAAAATAGAATTGATGCAATTGTGCAGTTATGAGGACTTAAAAGTGTAATTTTAAATGCAAAATTGATAATTGAGCTGACATTGAGTGAAAAGCTCATCGGCGTCTTGGAGCGCGTAGAGCTCTAACGGGCGAATCGAAGAGGTTAAATGTGCACGAGTAGAAAAATATTTTGTCTCGACTATTCTTGGGTGCTCTTGAAAAAGGTATAGAAGTACGGCTGAAGTTGATAGTGAGGAGAGAATGTTTTGCTGGGCCGTTGTTTGTTTTGGTCTTACATTAGCGAGTAAGAAAATCTCGAGACCGAAGAAGAGCAGAGAAAATAGTTCAAACCGCGAATGATAAAACGTAGAAACTATGAAGGAGAGCCCTAAATTCCTAAGAAATAACCCCATTACACAACATTTTATGTTATGAAAGGTATTTCTTACATCTTCATGTACAGTGGTTAGTTTTGCTAGTTCTTACTGATCTCCACCCCTTTCACTTTCATATTAGGCCAGTTACAATAAAAAAAACGTAAAAAAATAATTTTTTAAATAATATTTGAAAATTCATGCACGAAAGGGTAAAATTCTTTGTCATATCAAAATCGATTAAGTTAAATTAGATTGAAATCCATGTTCTTTAGGTTAGATTGTCCCCAAATCTTTCGTTGTATTTAATTCTTGTTGCCTTGTTTAATGACAAAAATAACATGTCCCCCAAGCCATGTTGTATTTTATGTCAAAATACTGAATTCGAATTAGTGGCACTTATAGTTGCCATTAAATTTACCAAAACAGACTACGGAAATTTTAGTTGTAAGACATCAACAGAAATACTAGCTTACTTAAAACACGTTTTTCATTTCACAGACAAAAAAAAGTTGCAACAGTAAAAAGTAATTTTCTACCTATGACTAAAATCATACTTCCTCCTCTGCTTATCGAATTACTTCTCATGTTACAATACGTAAAAGCTTCAGATACGGAGTTGTTTAAATATTCAATTTCAAAATTTCCTAGTTTAAATTCCAAGGGACTTTTTGGCGATCCACTAATAAGAACATTCTTAATGCCATGAATGGACGCGAAAATCGCCTATATCCCATTTTTGAAATTGATAATAAGTTTTTAGGCAGTTATTGGGTGGATAACTAAGAAAAATCGCATAAAAAACAACTGCTAAAGAGCCACTATGTGTTACGTTTCAATATGCATAAAAAGACGCATTTTTAATAGTAGTATTGTCAATATTTCCAGTACTCTCAAGTCAGGTGTGTTAAACACGCTGACAGCGGGCCGCATGCGGCCCATCGTAGGCACGCTGGCGGCCCGCACAAATGATCTCCCTTTCTCCCTTAACTCATTGACTCTTACCTGTATGCGTATCAACTGACAGAAATCATACCTTTGACGTCGATTTCTACTTTTTTCGACGCTACGATAGTGACGTAGTTGAAAACGTATCAATATTGTCCGATGATTTATGTGTAATGCATTTTTTGCTATTGCATTAAATTTGATGAAGATCGTCAAAACTTTCTTTATATTCTTTTGTTGAACTACAATGTACATGTACATTATTAGTTGAATTTGCCCATGTGTGTTTCTAAATTGAAAAATAAATCGCAAAAATTCTTATATAACGTATTTAATTTTTGAGGCCCTCATGACAATACAACTCGACTGCTGTGGCCCTGAGGCGACTTTTAATTTGACATGGCTGCTCTAAATGGTGCAGAGGACAAGCGAAGGGAGGGGTTTCACCAAGATGTCACAACTATGGAATTACGTCAGAAATGACTTTGGGTTCCCAATAATAAAAACTTCAGCGGCCATTAAAAATAAAAGAACGCCAGTAACTCTAATAAAAGAAAAATATATGTCCGTGTAAAAGCTTAATATCACCTTGTTTCGTTTGATTCTAAACCATTTGAATTCCTTTAAAGTATTTTTGCTGTCGTTTGAACTGCTTATATTCATGGATGATGATAAAATATGTTTACCCATACCTTAATTTCAAGTCCTAATTTGGAAAATGTTGAAAATGGCACATAGGCTGTTCACAAAAATCAGCATCTGATAGGGTCATAAAGAGTAGAAGTTAGTCAAGGTACTGAAATTACCTAAAACAAGTGTCCAATATAAATAAAAATACGTGTTCTCCAGAGTTATTAATGACGAGAGATTAAGAGGTTTTAGATGGATGTTTTTCAGAATACGTGCTTTAAAATATTTGTTCGTCAACAATATGCTTACATATCAAGGTAATTTTAAATATTAAATTTAAGATTGGAAATGTCACGATAATTGTGATTAATGTTATATTTTGGAAAAAATAGAGGTTCTTTGATATAAGAAAAATATCTTAATGGTTATTGAATGATTCTATTACAGAAGGACCAAAAACACCGGAAATAAAGCTTTGTTTATACGAGGGCTACCGAGTTAAGTTTTCAAAACAAAAGTACGATCAAAATGTAAGTACCGTATACTCCCAATAAATAAAAAATATTGCTGAGACAAGAAAATAGGTGGACGTATAATAATCGATTAGATTTTACTATACGTAACAGATGAATAACAGGTGCAATGTTGATGGCTGGTACACTCGGTTGTTGGGGAACAGTAGGTGAGCGACTCGAGATTCGCTAACAATTTCAACTGGGAAACGTGATCCTGTTAAATCTTTATAATTCTAATTTCACATTCTTTTCACAAATTTCGTGAAATCTAAAATAATTACAATGAAAATACCTTAAATAAACATAATTCAAATTTACCCTGGTAGCTTGGATAAAACAAAATACACAATTACCGACTGTACAGTAATTGCGAACTACAAAATTATTATAATTCTGTGTTACATTCTAATCAGGGAGTAGACAAAATTTATCTTTTCCAAATTAAAATATACTGAACTTCTAAAAAATATAATTTACATAAGAAAGGAAACAAATCAAAGAACATACCTTGCAGATTTGTCTGTAAGAAGTAATATGACATTTAGTTGGGAAACCTTCAACAACAGTCCTTAAGAACTGGCAATTTATAACTGGCAGTATAATCAGGGCCTCAATCCGTACCAGGACTTCCTGTTTTTTTATGAATTGCCAAACATAAAGAGTCAGACAATTGTATAAGCTATTAAAGACGCTTTTATCAGGTTCAATCTTCCGATATCTGATCTTTGTGGTCAAGCGTACAATTGAGCCAGCAACATGTTGAGAGAAAAGAGCGGTGCTGCTGCTCAGTTTAAGTTGATCCAACTGAAAGCGGTTGAAAATCACTGCCACGGCCATCCCCTTAGGCTTTCCGTGAAAGACACTACAAAGTCGTCTAGGATTCTAGGCGATGTGATGGGCACAGTTGCTGACGTTACCACTTTTGTGAAATACTCTTTGAAGAGGGAGCACTTCTTGGAAGTATCAAAGAAAACACTGGAGTAGAAAATGATGACTTCGAATCTGAAGAACACATTGAGTCTTTATCAAAGTTATCTTTCACACGCTGGACTGCAAGAGCAACATCAATGAAAAAAGTTATTTCAAATACGATCCACTTTACAAACTCTGGGAAATGTGCTTAAGTGAAAGTTTCGACCAGGAGACTCAATCTCGCATTATTGGGTGCCAAACCAAATGACTGAATTTCGATTTTTTTATGGCCGAAATTTAGCATATACAGTTTACGCACTGACAATCTTTAAAAAACTTTGCAAAAAGAAAATATGTCTGCAACCAAAGGAAAGTCAATTGCAACGAGAACTCTCGAGACATTCGAAAAAATGAGAGATGAAGCCTCAGCTGGCCTTTTTTCGATACCGTAAGCAAAAAAGCATCAAAGTTTGACTTTGTTGCAGACCCAGTCCTTCCGAGGAAAGAGAAAACCCTAATTACAAAACAATGAAAAGTTTTTTTCGAGCAGAAGGATATTCGGAATGCGGCCAACCGCACCACCCTTTAATGGCGAGGCAACATTACCGTGGAATTTATTATGAAGTATTAGACCTATGATTAGTTCGTTGAAAGGAAGGTACAATCAGGCAAGTTTTCTAATTTTCAATAGTATCGAATTCCTTCCATTAGAAAGTGTAAACACTCCAGACAAAATCAGTCAGCAACACGAAGATTCAGTATCTACGATTTATTGTGATGAAATCGACCTAATGTCATTTAAAGTAGAAGCCAACGTTTTACGCACTATTATTAAAAAAGAAGTGTTTTGCTTTAAAGATATATACAGCGAAGTTAAAGCTTATTCCAAAAGAGAACGAGAGTTGATGCCGAATATAGTACATGCAGTGAAGCTTTTGCTCGTGAACCCTGCAACTTCATGTACACCCGAAAGATCGTTCTCAACTGCTCGGCGTTTGAAAACTTGGTTACATTCAAGAATGAAGAGCAAACGTTTTAACTCTTTAGCTTTGTTGCATATTCACAAAGACTTAACAGATTATTTAAACCAAAAAGATGTGAGAAACGAATTAATATTAGCAAGGGAGGGAAGACAAGAATCATGTGATGTGACAGGAGGAGCATGTTTGAAAGATAAAAATGGAAGACTTATTTTTGACGAGAAGGAGAAGCAGAGGGTGTTTAAAGATTACATGGAAGAAATAATGAATGTGGAAAATGATTGGTGTGACAATTTAGTAGCTAATGAAGTTGTAGGTCCTGTGAAACGAGGAACTGAAGGCGAAGTGATAAGTGCACTGAAGAGTATAAAGTATGGTAAAACTGGTGGGCCTTCAGGGATTGTGAAGGAGCATTTGATGGTATCTAAACACTGAAGTCACAAACAAAATTCTTATTGATGGAAGATTAATAGCAGTAGACTGGAAGACAAGTATTCTGGTACCCGTGTATAAAAAGAAGTGTGATCTGATGGATTTTAGATCATACAGGGGGTATTGAGCTGTTAGAACACGGTATCAAAGTGACAGAGAGGGTGATAGAAAGGAGATTGAAGGAAATAGTAAGCATAGATTGTATGCAGTTTGGATACATGCCTGGAAGGGGAACCATTGATGCAGTTTTTATAGTTAGACGGCTGCAAGAAGGTTATATATATAAATGTAAGAAAAAGAAATTGTACATGAACTTCTTTGATTTAGAGGAAGTGTTTGACAGAGTTCCAAGAAAAGTGAGTAGGCGCTAAGGAAGAAAGGAGTACCAGAGATGTTGGTAAGAGCAGTTATGAAAATGTATGAAGATGTGAAGACAAAAGTGAAAATTGGTGGTGGATACTCAGATGAGTTTCCTGTTAGAGTTATAGTACATCAAGGCTCATTGCTATCACCCTTTATTTTTACAATTGTTCTGGATGCCCTGACTGAAAATTGCAGAAAAGGACTGTTATATGAGTTGCTCTATACTGATGATTTGGTTTTGATGGCCGAAAGCATGAATGAGTTGGAAGAACAATTAAGAGCCTGGAGGGAAGCGTTTAGAAGCGGAGGGTTGAAGGTGAATATGGAAATAACGAAAGTGATGGTGACTGAGGAGGAAAGAGGTATAGCTGCAGAGTCAAAATTGTATCCTTGTGGTGTATGTGGGAAAACAGTAAGGGTAAATGCTGTGGTTTGTCAAGGGTGTATGAAATGGATACATGCAAGATGTCATGGAGTGAAGAGATTTGAATGGAAAATGGCAGAAAGTTTAAAGTGTAAGAGATGTTTTAAAGGTGAGCAGCAGGCTGCGGATGATGGTGATGAGCAAGTGTTTTGTGGCTTAAAGAAAGTAGAATCGTTTTGCTGTCTTGTAGACTATTTAAAAGCATGTGGAGGAAGTCAGCTAGCAGTGGTCTCTAGAGTTAGAATGGCATGGAAAAGGTTTAATGAGTTGAAGGATATCCTTTGTAGACAAGCAAGACTGACTTTAAAATGGAAGGTAAGATCTATGCACCGTGTGTGAGGCCTGTAATGGTTTATGGTGTAGAGACATTGGTTGTGAAAGCAGATGAAGAAAGATTACTGATTAGATGTGAAAATGGAAGGCTGAGATTGATCTGTGGAAAGACTAAGTGAAAGAAAAAGTAAAAAATATTTGATTGGTTTGACTGGATTAAAGTCTGGAATTGATGATGTTGTGAGAGAGGGAGAGCTTTCTGAGATGGTATGGACATGTATTGAGAAAAGATGACAATGAAGGTTTGAAGAGAGCAATGATGTTTGAAGTTGAAGGCAGAAGAGGACGAGGAAAACCTCCAGTGAGGTGGAGAGGCAAGATGGAAAAAGATGCTGAAAAGATTGGCCTTAAAGATGAAGACGCACAGGATAGAACAAGATGGAAAACAAAAATTGGTCGAAAGTCGGTAACCCAACGACAGATGGAAAAAGGCCAACTATAAACAATGGATCGATAGATGGAAGGGAGGGAAGACAGAACTATTTTGGAAAGTTTGTTTGATCTTTTTGTAATCTTGTTTTCTTTTTATTATATGTTTTTGTAAGATTCCGTTCCTTTTTAATAACATTTGGAGTGCGTTTTAGCCAATCTAGAGTCCTGGAATTTCAAAATATTTTCAGCCCTTCAACCCCAACCATGGTGGGCCCCCTTAGACACTCCTCCAATCACATCACATGATTGTTGGGGGTTCAATATATCGGCCCCACACTTTAAAAAATCGATTCGCAGGCCCTGTTTATCCGCTTGGCTTTATGTTTCTGCAGGAATTGAAAGACTAGTTTGTTTATCCGGTTTGCAATATCCTTTGGGGGTTCCAAAACGTTATACAGGTTGAGGAAAAGGTCCAGCCCTAAGGTGTTTATTGAAAAGGATTTTACTTTTAACGGGAGATGGCATGCTTTCCAGTGATCAAGGGTATGTTGGAGATTTTTCACTTTCTTGCCAGTGATTTTAAATGACACTGGGGTCTCCAAATGGGACTACTTCGTCCATTGTGGGTTTTTTTAACGGAAGTTTTTTAATTCTGCAAACTTTACAGATAAGGCCTGAGAACGAGATGTATTTTTAAACCAATTGCTGGACAAGAGATTTGAATGGCGTAAAATGATTGGATAATCTTTTTTCCAGCGCATTCTTTTGAAATTCAACCAGTCGTTAGGTATTCAACATTTCTTGAATAAAGGGATTTACATTTGACGTTGATTTTACTCTCGAAAACATGGATTTTGTGGACAGTAATTATGAGTTTAATGCACCACAGTACGTGGATTTTCTTAATGACGCCGACGATAAAAATATTGATAAATGGTTTGGTAAGTTGATGATTTTCCATGCTCAGTTCTTCGAATTATGTTTTTCATCTCAGCACGGTTGTGTTTGTCATCATAACTGATCGTAAAAACCATACATATTATCATCCACTTCTATTGCGAATCTTTAAAATAACTTGAGAAATATTGCTTGTAATACTATGTACAATATGTTCTTGCTAGCTTCGCAAAAATAAGCAAAACAAAGCTAGTAACGTTCACAGCAAACCAGACTTCTCTTCCTTGGCCTGCAAAACCTAATCGACGTGTGCCTCACCATGAGGATATATTAATTTGTCCAAATGTCTGGTAAGATTATGCATTTATAAAAATGATCCTGTGCCTTTAATTGCAATTTAATAACGGCTTGTTTAAATTTTCATCGAGGGTTGTAGGTTTATTTGTGAATAATATATAAATAGTAATTAGGAGTGCAAGTTTGTACAAAGAATGTAATTTCTAACCGTTAATTAAAAATTTATGTTTCTTTTTTGGATTCCCTCAGATGAACATCCCGGGCACGAAGGAGGAATACGCTTAAGCATGGTACCATTCGTGGACAAACCATCAGATTTCGAGTCAGTTACGAAGGCCATAAGTGCCGCACTTAACGAAAATGGTGCCAGTGGGTTTGAAGGAAACAAAATGTCAGTTGCAAATGATGTTGGTGCAAGTACAATGAAAGTCGAGGATAATGCAGACCCTGGAGAAGCTATGAATGTTGACGATGCCCCTGTATTACAGAGTACCACCAAAGAAGAGAATGAAGGTCAAGTGAAACCAACAGATACAGACCATACAAAAGAAGTAAAAGAATTTCCACCTTCAACTGATGAAAGTTCCAAAGCTCAGCCATCGCAACAGCTTAGCAATGTTGTTAAAACGTGGGGTAATGATCTTGTATACCGAAACAGTGGGAAATTGCCAAGTATTGGTGATAAACCGAGAAAGCCAATGACAAGGTATGGAATTGTATCGTGCATTCGTGTTTATAGTTGAACAACGCACTTTTAATTTACATCAGGAAGTAGGAATAGACGACCCTCCTAATATTTTTCCATTTTTCCTCGTACGTTTGTGCAGTATTAACAGGAAGGTAGTGTCCTGCTGGTTCACTCTCAGGCCCTTGCTCCCCCAATACTAAACGCGGAAATACTCCTTTTGTTATTATCTGATCCACCATCTCCCACATTTCCACCGCAATATATTTCTGCAACTAAGTTTTGGAAATGTGATACTGCCTTGAAAGACTCTGTTCTTGCTTTGCTGAATTCATGCCCGACTCTCTGCACTAAACTTTGAAATTAGAAGCTGACTTTTTACAACTGTTAATTTACTGGCAGTATAAAACCACCTCCCACAATCCCACCGTTTATTCTATGTAAGTTATTAAAACAGCTTATGTTGGAATTCTCATACTGCTCATGAGCCATTTTTTGTGTAGTAATTGAAGCAAAAATGATTTACTTTACTGTCATTTTGCAGTATCTTGCGCACCACCTCCCACATTTCCACCACTTAACATTTTTGCAACAAGATTTTAGAAACATGATACTCCTTTGTGTGGCTCTGTCTTTGCTTTGTTGCATTTGTGCCAACCACTGGTGCATTTAAAAATTAAAGAAGTGTAAGGACAAAAAGATAAGGTAACAAGTAAGAAAAGGAACATTGCACTGAGGTGCAGTCTTGCTTGGGGTGAAAACAAGAAAAAAGAATGCTGGCAATAATCTGATCTGAATGAAGACTGTAGTTGTTGTGTGGTGGTGGCTGAGTGGACTTGTCCCTGACTGGTATGATAGCTGTAAATAGACAAGACAAAGGCAAAGAAAAACATACCTTTATTGAGTTGCACCAGTAATGGATACCTGAATTTCAGCAGCATTTTATTTGCATTCACAGTGTGCCTAAAAACAGGAAAAGCAAGAACAGAATTATTGAGTTTGACACAAGAAAAACAAGTATTTGGTGCAGCTTTGTATATTTGCTTATCAGATTATCCTGAAGAGAAATAAATTATTACAAGAAAGAACAAAAATAGGCATATAATTCTCTGTTTCTTTAGTGTTTTAGCCTTTCCTCTATGTCTTTTATGGTATATAATATATTTTAAGGTTGCATCATGCATACATATATTTCCTTGTCTGTCTGTGTACCTGATGATTAGGTAAAACCACTAATTGTTTGCATTTTTCCTGTCTAGGAAAAATCTATCTTGGTCGATTTTCACATCGCCCAAGTATGGAGACACAATCCTTCCAGCACTCTCTATCCATCATGATTGTTTTTAACTCAGCTGTATTGTCCAGCCCCGCGTCTTGCAATATGTTGTCTACATATGTAAATTTTTGCCTTCCTCGATTTCCTTGCCCATCCACTGGTTGCCATAGGACAAGTTTGTTGGCTACTTCTTCTTCGTGTCTGACACAATGTCCGGCTAGCCGCATTCTTCTCTGTTGGACTTTGATGGATACTGGAGGTTATTAGGGCGATGTCGTCTGCGAAATCAAGGTCCGTTACTATTGTTGGGTGGCTGCGGCGACTCTGTCGTTGCTTTATTGTAAAACCGAGTTCTTCTTCCCTACCCTGGAATGTATTTCTCATGACGTAATCGAGGACGATTGCGAAAAGGTATGGAGCTAGTGTGTCCCCTTGCAGTACCCCGGCAACAATTTGAAAGAATTTTGTTTCACCATCTGGTGTGATCACTTTTGCTCTAGTGTTTTCATACAGCTTGTGGATGGCGGCTAGTAATTTTGGTGGAACATCGTATGCTTTTAAAATTTTTATCATCATGCCTCTATGTATAGAATCAAATGCTTTGCGGAAGTCAACGTATAATATAATCGCTTTTTTGTTTCGGGCTTTAACTCCCTCGATGAGTCGGCGTAGTGCGAGTATGTGGGTAGTAGTTGATCGGCCAGGTCGGAAACCGTTTTGATTGGGACGAAGATGTTTGTCGATTTTTGGTTGTATTCTGTTTAAAATCATCTTATTGACAAGTTTAGCGACAAGTGAGGAGAGGCTGATACCTCTATAGTTGGGTGTTATACTCAGATCTCCGGATTTGGGTAGAGGAAGCATGTCGATTTCTGACCACTGTTCTGGCTTAACGTTATTATTAAATAGTTTATTGGCAAAATCGAGGAGTATTTCGTCTAGGTCGCATCGTTTTAGAACTTCTGGGGGAATGTTATCGGGTCCAGATGCTTTACCTTCACGTAAGGTGCATTTGGCTTGTCTCAATTCGTCGAGTGTGAATTCGTTGTCGTTTATATGGCAATCATTTAGAACTTTTGTTAGGTCTCCTTCAGGCGGAAGTTCTAGTAGGACTGGTTCGTTGCCAAGGAGGTTGCTGAAGTGTTCGAACCATTTATTTATGCGGTCTTCTTTTGAGTTGCCTTTTATTATTCCTTGCTTGGCTGAGTTTCGCCCGGTTATGGTGTTGATTAGTTGCCAACTCTCTCTGTGATTTCTTTGGTTGTCGGCACTCTCTACCTGGTTAATCATTTCATTGAGTTCTTGTTCTTGGATATCGTCGTACATTTGTTTTAATTTAGATTTTTCTATTTGAAGTTGCTGCTGTAGTTGTGTAGTGGGGTTGTTGGTAAAGGCTGTGAATGCGTTTTGCACCGCTTCTCGTGTTTCGTTTATCCTAGGAAAAAGGTGTAGTATAAAAGAACCCTGTGTTTTGTTTTGTTTTTATACTGACCATGCTGTTTAGTTACAGGTAAAGTGCAGTAGAACTTTTCCTATTTTCTCTTGTTTGGCCCTCTGAAAGATTCCCCATCTTAAAAAGAGGCAGGCTGAATCTTATTAATAATAATAATTTTGCCTGGTAATTATGAATGGGCTAGATCAAACTGTAGACCTAAACTGGGAAACCCAAACAGGCCCCACCTACAAGGTCATGTGCTGTTTTAATCATCAATATTGCACACATTTGGGTGTGATGCATGCAGCTTACAATTATCAGGCTGGGAGTCAGATGGGTGTGATGTGGTTTCTACCAGTCCGTTGTGGAGTTCTTTGTGTTGGTGTTTTGTTGGTTATTTTGCGCAATATATTTTATTTCTTGTCTTCAGTCTAAAAAGTAGCCTTTGATTTGTTGGGCAGGAGTCGCAGTTTGGAGAGGCCCAAACCTCTAAAACGAAAATCATCATCGTGTGAAAGAAAGACAAAAGATGATGCAGAATGTAATCCATCTGAGGAAAAGAAGTCAAAAATGGAAATAAAGAAACCAATGCTCACTATTGCTCATACACCTGAGCTACTTAGGTGATTAAATTATCTTATGTAAAGCTTGGTAGTTGTAAATCTGGTTGTAATTTTAAGTTTGTTCATTATTATTTTGAAATATTAAAATATTTATAAATATTTATGTGTATTGCAGTGGATATTTGAATAAGTTCTAATGCCACTAATATTCTGACTCAAATTTTACATAATCTCACTCAAAAGAAAATTAATTCCTTTTGCCATAATACACAGTTTGGCTAGGAAGTGTAATACGTTCAAAATAGACATGTAGATGCCAATTGATTATTTCCTGTGTTTCACAATTTCAAAAATTGGTTCAATAATAAACCAACACGTAAAAAATGCATTCACTTCCATTAATATAAAAATGTTGTTTGTTGTGTTTGACACTTTGAAAC
The DNA here is from genome assembly GCA_003991215.1 of Morbakka virulenta. Classification (NCBI taxonomy): domain Eukaryota; kingdom Metazoa; phylum Cnidaria; class Cubozoa; order Carybdeida; family Carukiidae; genus Morbakka; species Morbakka virulenta. The sequence continues at coordinate 95,304 of RDPX01000265.1, forward strand.
AAATGAAATACACTTAAACCATTACTTTTTTCACATGAGGATTTTTCCTTTAGATTCGGCGATTGAGATTTTCACAGTATAAGGTTTCAGTTTAAAAATTTCATTTGCCGTTTATTTTAATTGTACTGTAACAAAAAGAAATTTGAATTGACTAAATTTGTGGACTTTACTTGTTTCCAGGTTTTATTAACTTGTGCTTTGTGCCTTGGACCTCCCTGGGACCCTGATGGCTCAGAAAAGAGCAATAGTTACAAATAAACAAAGAAAGAGACGTACATTGAGAATGTTCGACTTAGAAAGTGGCTGGTAACCTGATTTTCTGAACAGTCATAACCCCAGACAACCCTAAAGACAAGTAAGGTAGCCTTTTAAGGTTATTGTCTACCTCTCTTGTTAATAGAGGAAGTAGACTCTTATCAACAGCTAGACAGTGTTTAATATTTACATTTCACACTGAAAAGCTAAATGTTGATAGGGGTTTTTCTTCTTGTTTTAAGATAGTTTCTAATGATATAAATCACTTGTTTGATTGTAGAAGAGTGCAAGGAAAGAAGGGGCCATCTTTAATTTCTAGTGAGCAAGCTGAGATGGACATGGTGAAAAAGCTGAAAGCAGAAGCAGAAAAACTGAAAAAAAGAAGCATCAACAGTTACAAGAAAGCAATGGCATCTGGCCCATACATGCCAACCAGATCAAGAGTTGATGCTACACGACCTGTTGATTTTAGTTTTGCCACGGATAATCGTGTTAAGCCTCATCCGATGACACTGCGGGCTGATTCAGAAAAGTCATTTGAAACGCAACTTCGACAACATCCACCATCTCCTGTAAGATTTTATGAGACGTATTATTTACTTACTTACTTACTTACTTACTTACTTACTTACTTACTTACTTACTTACTTACTTACTTATCCTTTTAACCTCCGTTGTTCCCCCGGTCACCAGGGTTGGATGGGCGAGGTCCTCTGTGATGTTAAGAATTTTCATGTCTGTTTTTACCTTGTCAAGTCATGTTTTCCCGGGTCTTCTCGTGGTCCCCTTCCTTTGATCTCCCAGTCTCTCATGATTTCCTGCATGTCTCTTTATGAGAATTGTTTTTGAAAAAATTATTTCATATTGTTCTTTGTCGTATCTATTTTGTGAAGATAATATTTTTACTCGATTTGTTGCCCAAAATGTGTTTGTGTTTGTGAGTGATGTTTGACTTGATTTTATCAGTAAATAACACAGCTTGTGTGGAAATTAAGCAACAGCTTGTTTTTCTCTATAGAATTATTTCTAAATGTAATATCTATATAATTTTAAAAGACTAACTTTTTTAACGTTCAAAATTTATTGTTTGTCGGTAAATCGGTACTGGTGATAAGAAAAAAAATAAAAGACGTATTTCAAAACATATATATATATATATATATATATATATATATATATATATTTACCCAGTTGAGGGTCTTCAGATCGCCTTCGATCAATTCCTTTCAAGACCTTCTTAGCCGACCTTGGTGCCTTGATCCAAACACCTCTAGAGTAACAATTGTTGATCCACAAGTCAGATCGTATCACATGCCCAAACCATCTTAGCCTATTGCATCTGAGGACACCATCTAGGTGCTTCAGGTGAATCAACATAATTAAGAATAATTGCCTTTTTCTGTTACTAGTTCCTAACACATACACACATTTATGAACTTTTCATAAATTTGTTTTATTTGTAGACTTTCAAACACAGAAAAGCAACAAAACCAGTTCCTTTCAATTTTACAAAAGAAATCAAGAAAAAGGATGTGAAACCTGGAAAATGGGAGTCATTGGCATCATCGGTTAGCAATTTTCAAACCAAAACCCCGGAGAGGTACGTAAAGTTTCTAACAATTCTTTCATACTAATGGTAGGAATACGATGTCCGAAAAGAAATATCGGAATTGACTTTCATCAGTCACTCCCAGAAAGAAAACAATGCATTGATGAAAGATTTTGTAAAGTAATACGTAACAAATCTATTCGTGTATAATAATCAGTTAAACGGATTGTTTAAACAATGTTTTTTACGTTTTAGTGTACTGCCCAGAAACAATTTCTTTTTCCCGTTTTATTAATATTAATTTAATGAAAAATTTCCAAAATGATATTCTCTTTTACTAAATTAGTCGATTGTCTAGGTACAGTATTAGCCAGATGGGTTTCGTTTCCTAATTGTCGAAGTTTGTATTTTGTCTCGTACCACTGTGCTAATGCTTTTTTACCTGTCAGCCTTAACTTCAGACGACACTTACATACATGACGTAATACTTGTCGTTGACGTCATCGATTATATGTAAGTACTAGAAAAGAAACCAGCAAAATTGTTGAGAAAGACTGTAATCAAAGGTTTCTTTTGTGCCACTCCGATTTATTTGGAGCATTCTGAATGTACAGAGAATTGTTTTAGCCCTTTTGACAAAACCTAGCCAGGTTTAGTTAATTTAAATCGTCAAAATCTTCATAGCAGACGATCACCCTTGTAGACCTGGTGGCTGTGTTATTTCAACGTTATCAAGATTTTTCTTAATAACACAGGAAAGAATAATTATGCGCAAAACTGAAGATGGTGCTCGTATCTTTTGTGTTATTAATACCCCATCAGCAAGAGCAATATTACTTCTTTTTGTTGGTGGTATTGGGAATGTATACCCAGAGTGTCCAAAAATATTATTTAAAACCACATATTTTGATCAACCAAAATGAACGTAGCTTTAATTTGAAATTGCGAAGTTTTTATATCATGTATCGTTTGTTTGACTTTTATTTTAATCCGAAAATCGTGAAAGATATTTTTTTAAGTTTTAATAGCTCTTATGTCTTGATCTTGGCAGGTGAATAGCATGCCATATTTAATCCTTTTAATATTACAGTTACCAAGCTACTTGATTTTTATCCTTGCATACTAACAAACATGAGGGTTGCTTCTAATTTTGGTTTTTCTGGTGTATGTATTATTAACTTTGTTGTGGCTTTGCTATTCTGGATAAAAACCTTGATGTAGCTAATCTATCAGTACATCTTGTATGTGATCGGCAATATAGCGGGTCGTACATATGGTTATAAAATACTTGATTACTTTGTTTGATTTCAAGACTGCTTCGTTCTTCCGCTCATAGGTTTCATATGCGACTACGTAACATATTCAAGTATGTAACAGCCCTCTTCTAGTTGCTAATTTCCTTTTTACTGTTTTTCCTCGTTATCGTGTTAATTTTGCTGAATTTTTATGTTCTACTAACCCATCCACACTATAGGTTTTCAGTAATTTGTAAGGTAAAAAAACTTTCAAATTGTTGGCTATTATGTAGCATATTTCGACATTTGTTATATTATATTAACAAAATGAGTAACTTTTTATTCACAATATATATATACTTCATCTAATATTCGTCAAGTCATGCCAACAAAATGGGCCCCATATCTTTATGTTAAATTTCCAATCGTCTGGGAGCGTGCTTATGACTGTTTCCGAAACAAAAATAGGCTGCCATATATATCTTTTTAAACATAGCTAACTAATTAAATCTAAAAAGATTCCTAATGGTGTAAATTACAACTGCAAAAACTGTAGTTTTGTCCGATTGTAGTTCACCTGTAATACGTAAGATATGTACATAGCCTTATTTTTATGATCAGTATTAATACTGGAATGTAGCATGGGAAAACATTGTAAAATCGCTATTTTGGTCTTTTTAGAGAGGTTTTAAGACAAATCTGAAATGTTAGTTCAAAAAAACCTTTCGATCCTTACAGTTTGGATACTTCAAAGGTGTAAAGCCCCTGAAAGCAACTTCTTTAGATATTTTTTGAATAAAATGTTGTAAATTAAACATTTGATTTCAGGGCCTGTTTTGCAAATGTGAAAATGGTAAAACAACAGCTTGTTTTTGAAAACAAGCACAAGAGTATATTACAGAAGTATCAAAAGAAGTTACTATATTACCCTAAAATTTATTTATTTTTATCCTATTAGCTACAAAAATTTACAAACTATACTAAAATACTAAGCTTAGGAGCCATGGCTTAATGGTTGGTGCAACTGTACCGTAACCAAGAATTTCGGGTTTTATTCCCCGAGCGGGCGACTTTGGAAAAAAAAGAGAAAGCCATTGGTTAGCATCAGGAAGGGCATCCGGCCAAGAAATTCTTCACTGCCAAAGTTACTGGGGGAAAATGACGTTAAAACAAAAAAAAACCCCAAACATACAAAGTTTCTAAATTAGAGCAAGAAAAAAATATGTAAATAAAGCATATGCCTGACTTTTCTCGCCAGGACTTTAATTGGTGTGGACTTTTTAAATGTATTTGTACCTACACTGATATTTCCAAATCTGTATAAGTTTTATTAGTTTTAGGAAGAACAGAGAAGACTGCTTTTTTTAGTATTTTATCGTGTAAATATGAAGAGCACTTAAGTAACGAAGAAAATTGATTAACCTGAGATACACTGGAAGTTACTGAAACAAAGAATAGATTAGAAGATTGTGACAGTGTTAAAAAATCAAACTTTTGGTTTCATTATTCCTACTCCGGGTTTTAACGCATACGGAAAAATAGCGGAATAGATTGATCGGAGTAGTTCCTGGCCATTATTGAGAGGAATAAACTAGATATCCTTGGAAAGGTGAACATGTGTCAGTGTATTTTCACTTAATTTTGTTTTCTGAAACAGTTCGGTTTCATTTGTTCATTTATTTCTATTATTTTCTTCTCTTTTTTTTTGTACTGTATAAAGTTTTTAAAATTTTTGTTAAGATTAGACGTAATCTCAATTGTTTTGTTTTCTTTTCTTTCCAATATTTAGGTTTCGTTCCCACTTAAAAGGTAAGCAGGAGCAAACAAATATAGAAAAGAGAAACGAGCCAAAATTGACAGAACCCAAAACTCCCATGCTCACTACTAAAGGACGCAAAAGGCCAGTAACCGTTCAAAGTTATGCTGAAGAAGAGGAAAAGATAATCCAAGAGATGAAAAGCTATAAATTTAAAGCCACAGAATTAGACCCCAGAATAATAGACCATGGTGGCATCATAGGACTACCTCAAAAAAAAGAGTTTCCTAAGACCGAAATAAAGCCTTTTGAATTTCGTTCTGATATGCGTCTTGAAGTGAGGAAAAAGAAAGAGGATCCTGAGACAGATGATAGTTATCAGGTTAGTGTACGTCCTTAGCTAAATGCAATTGGATTGTCTCTGTATTTATGTCGTGCAGTGCCATCTCTGCGGCTGTTCAAATGTTAAACTTGTGAATTCCCTTATGCCTTTTTATATGCACTGATTAAAACCGTCAAGAATTTCGTTCCAATATTATCAATACGATCAACTGTTTGGATAGACCCACATCTAAGATTTGAATTGTATTTTATTTATTACTTTTCGGCTCTCATGGTTATAAGAACCTGTACATTCTCACTTTTTCCAGTTGATGAATGAAAGAAAACGCTCTGGATCAACATCATCACAAAAATCAGTAACAAAAGAAAGATGCACTCGACCAGAACCATTTTCATTTGAACAAAGAAACAAGGAAATACAGCTACGAAAAGAAAAGAAAATACAAGAAATATACGAGGAAGAACAGAAGGTATGTTCTTAATCTTCGGATGATAACTGCTTGGCTATAGCTATTTCCTTCTGTTGTTGTTGTAAATGTAGATAAGTATTATCTAGCTCAGAGCTCTTGATTTTTTTGTGTGATTAAATGGGACATTTAAGGGCCTCAACCGAACGATATCTCGATACCTGTTGTCGGAACTATTCGTAAAAGTTCTACTGTCTGCTGTTCGACAGCCTTTTCTGTGATGAAAGACCCTATGTCACATGCTAATTTACTTTGCTTCACGACAGCTTTGGTGTTCTAAATACCCTTTGTAATGGAGAAACAAAATTTATGCATTGTTTTCTTGATCGTTCCGGGAATCTGAAAGCAAGACTGTAGTACTATTGCAATGTGGGCACGTGGAAATTTATCAGATAACCATAGTAAAGAATCGTGATTCAAATCAATGGATTTAACAGAGCCAATTCTGAAAAAAAAGCAATGATAGTAGTTTGGAAAACCAGCACAAAGTCCACTTGGTGACGTTTTAAGTGCTGGAATATTCTCTATATTTTGTTACTCTCCTTTGTCTTGACTTTTTTTAACAGGCACGAGAATTCCACGCGCAACCGCTCCCTAGTTTGTCGCCCGATCTGGTTATCCATCATGACCACAAAAAGACGCAGATACAGCCATTTAATCTTGAAAGCCAAAAACGACATCTGCTATGTGAGCAAAAATGGAATGAGCAGGTAATTTAAAATTCGTAAATTTCCTTAATGCCGAGTTTAGGCCATTTGCTGAGTATAGAGATTCGGTACCAGTTGCGATTANCAATGACATTGTTTCCCGAAAACGATAATTCGTCTTGGTCAATAAAAGTAAACGGTTGCTAATTATTTGGTTACGGTCTTTTATGAAGAGTATTACTCTCCTTTGTCTTGACTTTTTTTAACAGGCACGAGAATTCCACGCGCAACCGCTCCCTAGTTTGTCGCCCGATCTGGTTATCCATCATGACCACAAAAAGACGCAGATACAGCCATTTAATCTTGAAAGCCAAAAACGACATCTGCTATGTGAGCAAAAATGGAATGAGCAGGTAATTTAAAATTCGTAAATTTCCTTAATGCCGAGTTTAGGCCATTTGCTGAGTATAGAGATTCGGTACCAGTTGCGATTAATGATCTGCACTACATTTTTGCCGTCTGTGGTTCTTAAATTTTTCAGTGATTGGCGAATTTTAATTTTTTGGGGGTAAAGATACATATAATTTTTTAAAATAGTATTTTCCGCCCATTCACAACATTGTGTAACATAGTGTAGTTCTACATGTTCAAGAGTAAGTGTACCAAAATAACTTTGGCTTTGGTGCACTTAGAAGATAACTGCTCGTACAAAAGTTCTCAGTGCCTGAAAATTTATGCCTGTTAGAATTATTTATGAAATATGGTTTAATGAAGGTAGTTATTTGTTGTCAAGGCGCTCCGATTAACAAATGTAAGCAACTAGTTATTGCTTTTACCTAATTACCACCAGGCGGTTCTGCAAGCAAGACCTGAGGGATTCAAAAAGACTTTTTAGTGATTTTAGTCGATATAAGTTCATGTAGCTTTTTACCTCAGCTGGGCATGCAGGTTGATTTCTTGTGAAAGTGAAAATGTCACCAAACTTGGTATTAATTATGTCACAAAATTGTGTTACTTCGCAATATTTAAAGGTCCTTCTTCTTGCTAGGTTTAGAGGAAACTTTATTTATTCTGTCTGTAAGTACTTCTACTTATGGAGGGCACAGCCCATGGTTTGTAACAGCAATGAGTTTGGTTTTTTCCCCTTACCTATTAAATTTTGAAGCCCCGATAGTATATTGTGTGTTCAGCTTTAGTAAACATAAGGTTATGTACAGCCATTATGGGTCTAATGACCTTGAACAAAGGTTTGAATGGGCTTTGTTTTATTGGCAACGTTAGTATAAATAGCATTTGACATTATTTTACCACATCTGTTTGTAAATATTTTAAATCAATCTTTTGCTGGGAGACAACATTTACGTTTAGACCAAATTATTTGTTAAAATATTGGTTGCTATTCTTTTTCTTGTAGATTAATCGTATGAAAGAAAATGAGAAAGCTAAGCAGATTTTTAAAGCAAAAAGCAACACAGTAACACATAAAGCACCATTCCAACCTTTAAAAGGTCAAATTCCTCCTACGGAGATTACCTCATTCAAATTAAATACAGAGGAACGGGCAGTAAAACGCGAGGAGTTCGATGCAAAATTAAAAGAATATCAAAGGTTAACAATTATGGAGATGGAGGAACAAAAGATGTTAGAAGAGAAAGAGGCAGAAGAAGAGATTGCAAAATTAAGACGAGAAGCCATTCACAAAGCCAACCCAATCAGAAAATATAAAGAAGTGGAGGTTTTGCCGAGCGACAAACCTGCAACCAATCCCGTTACTCCTCATTTTGAAACGTCAAAGCGTAGCAGAAGAGGCATCCGTGTTTAAATTGGTTGGCATTTGCTGTAACAGTTACAGCAATGTTGTCAAAAGAAATTTAATGAAATGTGCCAGTTTCACAAAGTGTCAATTGTATTTTATTGCTACGTTCAAAGTGATTGAGGAAGTGTATCTTGTGACAGCCAAAATGGCAAGAACCTTCTTTGATATGGCTAAAGGGGGATGAGAATAGAAAAGTAACAATAGCAGAGGGTAGTGAAGTTATTGTAAATATTCTTATTTTTAGGAAGACTGTATACTTCAGGAAATTATCATGTTTCACCCTTACTTCCTTGACAAATCCGAGAATGTCATCTCGTAATCATTTGTTGCAGAAAGTGGTAAAGGATATTATTGAACAGTAAGATATTTGCCAGCTTAAAGTTTGTCTTGTTTTCAAAATTGTATGTATCGTTATCTATACGCATTGGGATTGACTGGTACTTTATTTGCTGTTGTACCACGCTTGAAATGTTCACTCGTTAGTTTAAATGGTATTCACGAAGAAGAGTTTGATTAGCTATACTTACATACCTATAAACTATTTGAATTACGACTGTCCTGAGAGTTCCAATAGCTGTATTCTAATGGGAAATACATATGTTGCCTAGGGTCTTTATATGATGGAAGACTACGGAAATAATTTTTCAACTTGATATTGTTCATAATTTAGACTTTTATCGGTTTTTTATTTCAACTATTGAAATGTAAATATATCCTGATTTTCATTAAATATCTTGTTTTTTTGAGTTCATTTAGTTCTTTGTAAACTACTAAGTTTGATATTTCTTAATATATAATCAGATGTGCGAGCAAGAAAAACTGTGAGTACTGTAAAGTTTGAGTTTTCTTACTCGTACATCTGATTATATGATAGCTCCTACGTTTTAATGTGTTAGAGCACTGTNAAGAAGAGTTTGATTAGCTATACTTACATACCTATAAACTATTTGAATTACGACTGTCCTGAGAGTTCCAATAGCTGTATTCTAATGGGAAATACATATGTTGCCTAGGGTCTTTATATGATGGAAGACTACGGAAATAATTTTTCAACTTGATATTGTTCATAATTTAGACTTTTATCGGTTTTTTATTTCAACTATTGAAATGTAAATATATCCTGATTTTCATTAAATATCTTGTTTTTTTGAGTTACGTTTTAATGTGTTAGAGCACTGTTGCTGATGACATTTCATATTTATTTGTTTATATATTTCTTAATATATATAAGATAAATGTTAATCCGAAAATATGCATGCTTCAAGTTTCCAAGAAAACACAATTATTGTTCTTGTTATTATTTTAGTTTATTAACACCTAACATATTAGTATAGTTTTCTGGGTATGAATTTCGAGGCTATAAATGCGCACATTTTCGGATTAAGAGTTATCTTATATATTTTGAAATTGTCTGCAGGAAAAGGTTTTTGAAATTTCTTATAGCAGGTGTTTGCATTCTCGGTGTCGACTGGGTTTTCATTAACCATAAATTGTTGGTTTAAAAAAATCCTTGCAACTTGCCTTATTCAACTCTGTCATTTGGTCTTCAGCAATGATTGGTCGAAAGTTGGCAGTGCCCTTGTCAGCTAACGTTTTCTCCATTATACGCGCAGTAAGATCTGATAACAGTTTTAGGATTTCTCTTTGTTTCTTTCCCCGTCTTTTATCTTTGTACAGCGTTAAAATAGTTATCGATCAGATCGAAAATATTACCACTGAATTCATCGATGTCAACACCACACATTCTCTAATTTATGGTCATTGCTTTTTATGGTCGAATAATACTGATCAGACTATGGTATCAACCGACTGTTGTGAAGCGACGAGCAGAATTTGTCGAAACATCGATCGTTCAATCTTAACGTTTTTATCTGCATAAATTGAAAGAGTGAGTTGAACCCGTAGCAGAGGCAGCTTACCCCTTGTCGATTTAATGGTTGACGAATCCTGTTGAACTCGTGCTGAGAAAAACATCTCGCTGGAGATATAGCCTTGCCCCTCAACAACCTTGGCCTCGGACGTTCTAAGGTGCTCAGGCGCCAACAAACCAGACAAGAGGTCAGTTTAACACTAACGCAACCAGTAATTATGATTTGAAAACCTGTCGACATTGGGTGAAATGTTTTCAGAAACGTTTATTGGATTCATAACGCCCTGGGTTGTATGTTCCAAATTAAGCAGTACATAAAACTGAAATTCCTCTTGAGGTCCTTTTTTTTTCATAAAAAATGGTGTCCACGTTTGGGGACCCTCTTTCACCTGGTAGCGATTGAGGTGAACGCTCCCTGACATTGATTGTTAAAGTTTACGAAGTAGATTGAAAGGGAAAAGTGTGTTTATTCCACGTCAGAATTCCGGGTACCCGTTGCAGTTGACAGTCAAGTTTTAGTACGTTAGTGGAAGCTGCACGGGGTTAGTAAAACAATTGAAATAAACAAGAACAATTTCAAACAAACAAAAGGTGAAACGGGAAGATAGAAAGTACATTAGTTTTAGCCCTTAACGATAGTGAAGCATATGGTGAATAGTAAGAGGAAATCAGTATGTAACCCTATTGATCGTATTGTATTAGTCACAAAACTAACCATAAATAGTAAAGCAAGGAAGGGGACTTTAATCTATTCTTATCACGCAAGCAAATCTGTGTTTTGAAGATTTAAGTTTCAACTCTTGCTCTCACGTGCACTTTTGTATCAGTTCGTTTATGTAAATCCTGCCTACAAAAATTTGAGCAGGTTACAAACAAATTAGAGAAAGAAGATATTTTAAATAGCAGGAGCACTGATCCGATTTTATTTAGTTAACCTTTTTCTCCATCACCGGATCAAAGAACCGCCACGTATTCTAAACTCTAAAAAGGTCAGACCAGGTGCAATCATTTCAGAACGGCCAAATTGAGCATAGGTGATGTCGGGATGCAAGCGAGTTGGAAAATACTAATAAAAGAATCTGTCTTTTTTCTGTACCCTGAGACTAGGTACCCCTGTACTCCTTAAAATTACACTATACAATTACACAATAAAATCTTCAATCAACTCGCAAAACGTGCTATTTATCAAAGCTAATTCTGTTTAAAATATCAATGTGCTTGTATAATTAGTCACTGCAATAATTTTGCTGAGGCCTGATAACTAGAATGATATGGAATACCCACATGCACGCTGGTACACAATGATCTGTGAATTGTATATATAATTGTATGAACACGGACGCGAAATAATATAGATGCAACCTCGCCTAGGAATAAAATGAATCACCACAAATCGATTTTAACACATCTGAGTAGCATGTGGGGATGCCAAAACCACCTAATCATTGAGATTATTTCAATATTATAGAGGACTGGGCATGAAGTTGAAGCAATGGATTTAAGAACCTCTGACAAATCCCAACATGCCTTTCGTGTCCATTGTGAAGTCATGTCTTGTCTTCATGAGAAAAAAGGCCCTGTTTGGATAGCTCTGCAAAACGTGAAGTAAAAAATAGAGAAAATATTCAGTCAGAAAATAAGTATCAGGAGAAAAAATGAACATTAAACAAAATTTCTGCAAGTACTTCTTGCCAGTGCTTTACCCACATCAAAAGTGCCACGGTGTTATATCTAGCTCGAGGCTGCAGGTCAGGAAACAAAAATAAATGCAGTAAATTTGTATTAATTCAAGACATTCTTCAACACAAAGTAACACAACTACATGATGCGCAATGTTCTCCAAATACACTGTTGATCCGCCAACCGCGTGCTCTTCTCCACCCTCAAGGAATTATGTTACAGGGAATCATGGGTAGTAGTTACCATAGACACAACACACGGCTTTGTAAAATTAGATATCGTGTTAAAGATATCTACTTTCTATTTAAATTGATACAAATTTCTCTTGATTAAAACTGATATCTGTGTGACGTTCTGGTTTTTTTTTCTGTGTTGCTGTTTGATTACATCTTCATCATAAATTGATAGCTTGTTTAACTGGCTTGGTCAGTCGATACACATACACAAAATTCATCCAACTGACTTTTTCATTGTTATCACTTACAGAGTCTTTGTTTTACCTCTCTTCTTCTTTTTATATACTGATTCGATCAGATCCAGGTCACGTCTGAGAAATTTAGTAAATGAATGACATTGGTCTTTGATTGGAATTGATTTTTTAGTAGCCAGTCACTGAGTCATTGCATTCCCTTTTTACCTAACTTATCTTTAGCAGTCAAATGTACTAAAAGAGTTCAAATGGTTACATCTTTTTCTTGTGACAAGTTCTTAGCACGCAGCGTTCCGAGTCATAATTAGCAATAGAAATGACCAGGGATTGTAGTAGTCTTGTTAAAAAGATTTGGTATTTCGTATCCCACCAGACTTTTATTCGAACAAATTGCACTCTCCCTGACAACATCCTTGTACACGGCTCCTTCTCTGGCCACGAACAATTTACCATACCTTACATGAAGAAGGCCTTATGTCCATTTGAACAAGCCGAGGAATAAAGTTAGTAAGCGACAGGTCAGTCTCATCTTAGGAAATTTTGATCAATAAATTAAGCAAAAACCAACCATTTTTTCTCTTTATAAAAGTAATAGAAATCTTGCTAACATCTTTAGTGATAATTGGTTTTCACAACTAGCCAAAATATAGGAAGGAAAGTTTGTCTTTAAAATAGTATAACCAGTAGCTGTGACAAATGGAAACAGCTACTAAGCTTTTTAAGTATTTTACACTTTTAACGAGAAAACAATCTGTATTCGGGCCTTAATTAGACCTTAGAATTAAAAATTGAGTATTTATTATTAATCTTGCCTATGAAATTTTGCAAAATTAATTATTTTGTGACAGTTGGGAAAACAAGCATGAACTGTAATTAGGTACAATTATTTTGTATGTAATTAAATTCCTTTTTCTTAATTTTGTAACACGAATGTTTCTATTTAATAATACTGCTAGCACACCCAAGGGTCTTTAAAAATTAGTTAAATTAGTTAACTAAATTAGTTTCAACTAATCGCCTTTATCACAGCAATTCTATGTATACTCTACACAATTGCCCTGCTGTAGTGGAGCACCGATACGTTGAAGGGCTTCAAGGTTTGGAGACTATATCATTAGTACTCGTCAATAGTGCGGTAGATTAGCCAAGGACTGAAAAGTCACTGACCTGTGTTCGAATCAGTGTAACGACAGTCTTTAACAAATTGTGGTAGCCCACCTCTGGTCAGACACACTAATCTTCGTGTCAATTCATTCAATTGTATTGATACTCTACCTTTCTATCAACCACTCTTAGTAGATGTGGTGCACCATATAACCGGTATTGTCAAGTTTAGATATATAACAGAACGCAACCAGAGAGGAACAACCAACAGAATTTGATTAAAAGAGTTCAATATCACTCCACTTCTCGAACACCTATAAAACTGAAATATTCGCTGAGGATCATTTAGAAACACATTTATACGAAAAAAAGAGTAACTGTGGTACTTTTTTGTTTACAATAAGATATTAAATGTTTCTATTATCAAATGAAGTTTGCCTTTTTTTAAGTGATCTCTTTTTCCTTCCTACACCAATCGTTCATATTATTAAGTATCTGGGGCTGTTTAACCAATTTTCTTGTCAAGAAGCCTTTTTTCTTTAATAATAGGGAATCAATGACACGTTAAGAAAGTAATTCTGGAATTACTTTTTAAGGGAATTACTAGCAGAACACAAAGAATAACAGCAACAAAACTCAAAAGCTTAAAGGACGACCGCAGCCAGAGAAAAATCACCAAAGGAGTTTTACCAAACAAAGGAAAACATCTCAATTTGAAAATTCAGTTAAAAACCTTTACCAAATGTTGAATGGTTCACAAATACGTTTAGATCAACGATTGAAATTGTAAAAAAGAAAAGTAGCATATTCAACTGTGAAGAAAAGGAAGTAAAAGACAGATGGATGCAGTACTGCTGTTATGACAAAAGAGAATATTATAATCACTTATGAAAACAACAAGGAAGAATAGGTAGCTCGCTCTGTTTCCAATTGTAACGGCAAGTGGAACGAGCTACCACATAAATAAAACAAGAAAAAGGATAGATGGAAGCATGTTTTACATTTAAAAAAATATTTTTTTAAAGAAGAAATCAAAAATTGAAATACAAATTATACTTTTCCACCCCACTTAAAAGCAATTTAACGTAAGGGTATAAATGCAATATATTTGATATTCAAGTGTTTTTATAAATGAATGGTTTAAAGATATAGTAGTAATTGAAAACATCCTATTATTTAATTTGTTAATAGCATAAATATGCTTATGTTACTATGGTCAAACTGAATGATGCAAAGAAAATTAGATGTGTTTCACCAACGTGATCTGCGACGCGTATTAGGAGTAACATGAAGAGACCACAAGACCAATGAGGAAATCCTTGAACGAACATGGCAAAAAAGGTTTCACATAATAGTAGCCAAGAAGCCTTGGAAACTAGCCGACCACATTCATCGCCTACCACAAGAGAGATTTTCAAAACACATAGTCAGCTGGCATCCAACAACAGGATGAAGGAAAGGAGGCAGGTCGAAAACAACTGGTAGTCTACATATTAAAGAGGACTTGAAGTCGAGGACAATCGTACCGGAAAACGCAAACGCCTTGGCTCATGGCCGAATCAGATAGCGCCGCCTTGCTTCCCGATGTCCACATGGCTGGAGGATCTAAGGCCTAAGGTAAGAATAGCTTATATTCATTATCCAAATCACAGACAAGCTAAAAATTTTCTAATCTTGCCCTCGTACATAAGGTTAGAAATATTTGTAGTAAATTTTCCAGTAAAATTTTATGATAACTATTTATGATAACTATTACTAATTCCTACGTACAATACAAGCTCAAAAAAATATTTTTGTTTCAGGCTCTTTTATGATAACAATCATTCCGTTTAACCATAGTAACATAAGCATATTTATGCTATTAACAAATTAAATAATAGGATATTTTCAATTACTATCAATTACTTTTTTGTAAACTTTTCAAGTAACGTTTGTTGTAAAACTTTATGAAAAGTTTGTAGTAAAATTTTATGTAAAGTCTGCAGTAAAATTTGATGGTAAAGTTTGTAGTTAACTTTTATAGTTAACTTTGTCATTTATTTTTAAGGATCTTACTTATTTTATGTCCAATCAAATTCAATATTTTATCTCAATAATTTTCCTTTTCAACAATATTAGTTTTACATCTACTCACGTGTATATTTCATAAGGTAAATCAAGCATCGTATTCAGCTTTTTTAGAATGTACTTTAATTCTATATTAAGCATCTTTTTTCTATTCTCAGAAATATCAGAAAGTATTTTGTTTATTTCATCAAAAGTGTTTGGTAATTTATCTTTCTCATTAGTATTAATACCAATATTATACTGGATATTAATCTTAAAGATTAAATTCAAGACATGATATTTTCTCTGGTAAACAGACTTCTTAATAATTTTATATCTATTTTCATAATAATCAAAGTACTTGTTGATAATGTTATAACTATTAACTGACCGGCATGATTTCCATGTATACATACCAAATTATCAATTTTTTGTTTTTCTCAACAAATATAATATACAACCAATATTTCTTTACTCTTATTTTCACACTCAATAATTCTCTCATTACAAAAATCACATACGATTTCATCCATACCTATTAAATACTTGAGTATACCATCATTACAATAATTCTCTTTCATTTAACCAATGATTATACTAATATCACTTAATATCTTAATACTGGTTACTATGAAATATAGGACACAAAATTCCTGATATGTGACCAATCAAAGGTGATGATTTTAAAACAAATAGGTGTCCTGTATTCTGATAGAAGATAGCAACACCCCCTACCTATACGATGCTTGTTGTAAAATCTACCATATGCATCATGCATACAACTTTGCAAATGACAACACTGTATGTTTCCGAATAGGTTTTCTAATACATGTATACAAAAAGTATAAGCTGGGCCAATAAGACCTATATCATCTTCATACTCATTCCTAATATCTTCAAATATTAGCAATTTATTTAACAAATAATATTTTAGACATTGGAATATCATAGCAGATTTTATTATTTGATGATTAATATCTGGATGTAAACTTTTAATTTCTGTAATTTTTTTTCAAATATGTTAAACAAATTTTAAGATTCATTATGTTTTATAGTATATAATATTTAGGTAAACCTCCTGATCTGCTACTGAATTGTATCTTAAAGCCTCGTTAGAATTTTGATAAGGTTTATCTGTATGTTCAAAATCTAGAATAAGAAAAGTACAAATGTATACAAGAAATATTTTCACCTATCTCTCAGGAAGTTGGTTCTAATGTTTTTGAACGTAGAAATGATAAAATCATTCCAGTGGATAAAATTTTAAAAGAGAGTCAAATAGTTGTGATATCTGATGATTTCATTTGTGAATCCAATCAAAAACCTATAATTGAGTATTTTACTTACGTAGGACACAAAAACTGTTGTTGTAATTATTTATCTCAATTATCTTACCATACCAATAAGGATACTACACTCAATTGTTCTCATTTTCGCGTAAATGGCTTTCCGTATCCAAATGAAAGGAATATGATTTGTAGAGAATTAAATATTAATAAAAAACAATATTATAAAGCTGTAAGTGAACCATATTCGTTCATCTATGTTAATAAACCTAAGAAAACAGTAATGAAGAATTTTGATGAAATAGTCTAACTATATTATATAGGACATATTGTCTTAAGTGTTCAAAGCAAACAGAGAATTTAAATATACATTACAGTACTCCATAAAAATGGAAATATTATGCAGAAATTTTATTGTTCAGTTTGTGGATCTGTAAAAAGTGCATTTATTAAACATGATAAAAGAGGTCGTGTGGTTGATATTCAGAAGCATTTAGCAAAATTTGGTGAATTACACCTGCGTACACCTTCTTCTTCTTCTTCTTCTTTTGTCATCCATATCCATGGTGAAACATTGACAAAATTAGTTTGCCACACAACTCGATCTTTCATTGCAGCCAGAAGATCAGCACCATTAAGGGCAGAGTCATTCTCTATAAGTGTTTTCACTGTTATACGAGGTCTGTCGCAACGCTTTTTCTTCTCAGGAGACCAGAATAGAACCTTTCCTGAAGGATCATCATGTCGAACTGTGTGACCAGCGAGTAACGATCGACGGCGACTAACCACACATACGCGGGAAGAGAACCGTATAACTTTGCATTTGTGATGCGATCCTGTCATGATATGTTAAAAATGGTACGGAGCATTTTCGTGTAGGACCCATCTAGTTTCTTGGCAAGAGCAATATTGAACACCCACTCTAAAGAAATATAACTATTGTGAACCAGGAATTAAGCTTGAAAAAAGACTATCAATAAGTAATGCATCTTATAGCAATCCTATAAAAAATTAAATGAGATTTGCCAATGTCATTATATTGATTACAGTTTATCAAAGAATTTGCAAGATAAACATAAGGCAGGCAACAGAATATTAAATAGTATATCTGAAATTCCTTTTGAAGAAAGGCATTCGGGAACAACAGCCGTACAGGGATTAATAAAAGCCTACGATCGCTTGGATTGGGTATTAAGTCAAAAAAAGAGGAAACCTCTGAGTGAAAAAAACTGGCAAGAAAAATTAGCTGATGAATCACATAAGCTAATAAGGCATAACTTTACTCGAGAGTGTGTTATAGTAAATCATGTTGATAGGATTTGGTCAGCTGATCGTATTGATATGCAACAGTTTAGTAGAGGGAATAAAGGATATAAATATATCTTTAGTCTGATTGATATATTTTCAAAATATGCTTGGAGTGTGCCTAACAAGAAAAAGACCGGTAAGAGTATAGTTGGTGCATTCAAAACAATTTTCAAAGAAGGTAGAAAACCTACTAAATTATGGTTTATGGTTTGATAATGGATCAGAATTTTTTAATAAAGTATTTCAAAAATGGTTGAAGGATAGTAACATTGAAACGTATAGTTCATTTAATGAAGGTAAAGCTGTTATTACTGCAAGATTTATTCGGACGATGAAGAATCGGATATGGAAAAAGTTCACAGTCCAAGGTGACACACAATACCTTGATATGCTGCCTAAAAATATTGAAAGAAACCAATAACAATAGATATAGTTCGTTACAAATGACACCAACAGAAACTAGTAAAAAATAATGAAAAAGTTGTTTGCAAGAATTTATATAATAGTATGAAACCAATAAAGCAGAAACCGAAATTCAATCTTAGTAATAAAGTTCGAATATCTAATTTTGAAAAGAAAACTTTAAATGAAAGATACATTTCAAATTGGACTTGAAGAGATTTTTATAATATATAAAATCCAAAATCCAAATCCAATCACTTATAAAATAAAAGATCTTAACGGTGAAGAGATACAATGTAGTTTTTATAATGAAGAATTACAAAACGCCAAGCAGACTATTTTCCACTTTGATGAAGTCATTTGTAAAGACTGTAAGAAGAAACAAGCATTTGTTAAATAGAAAGGATATGATGATACTTTTAATTGTTGGATACCAATAGAAGATTCAAAGAAAATCCAAAAAGTATATTAAAGAGATATTATGTTATACTATTATAGATAAAAGAATATATTACAAAATTAATGAATAATGTTGATGACAAATATAATGATCTTATTGAAACAAAAGAATGTGCACTTTGTGGTTCAGAAGATTAAAAATAAATATCTTATGAGAGATCTGAATGATCTTAATAGTGTATTATTAAAAGCTACGCCTGATGAAAATATATCTTAGATGATAATATCAACAGACAACAGAATGATATGTGATTTAATAATGAATAATGCTTAATTAATTAATAATTAAAGAAGATAAGTATTTTGTTGAATCGAACAATAAGATTGATAAGAAAATATAATCCATAATAAATTAATAATAAACAGCATCATACATATATATTCTTGAAAATTCTGAACTTTATGGACTCAGAGGAAGCCATAGATGTAAGAGCTTTATCATGTCATGAGTCGTAACCTTTTTCTGAGCTACGTTTCGATAGATACTTCTCCCATCGTCAGGCTACTGAAATGATTAGATACGGCTATTTTATACTTTGGTAGTGCGGACGTGAGTGTAGAGAAGGCTGGAGTTGTCTCGGGAAGTGG
Source organism: Morbakka virulenta (assembly GCA_003991215.1). Classification (NCBI taxonomy): domain Eukaryota; kingdom Metazoa; phylum Cnidaria; class Cubozoa; order Carybdeida; family Carukiidae; genus Morbakka; species Morbakka virulenta. The sequence goes on from RDPX01000265.1 coordinate 114,544, forward strand.
CGCCATACCTATGTTGTGTTTGTTGTGTTTGTTGTGTTTCTTTCTTCAGTGCTGGAAGCCATATTACTGGAAGGGTGTAGGATATACTGTTGATGTGATTGCTGCATTGCAAGGAATGGATTGTTTCTTTTATTTTTCTTGTTGTTGTGTTGATTTCTTTGTCTATAATTCTTTTATTTTCCCAGTCAAAGGTATGATCCTGTGTCCAGCAGTGTTCGGCTATTTCATGATTCTTGGTGTCACCTTTCTGAACAGCTGTTCTCTCTTGTGTTCTTTTTCTCTTTGACCCAAGGAACGCTTTGATTCACCTATGTAGAAGAACTGTACAACAGGACTGAACCTACCATGAGAGGAGAAACAGAATATTTTGAAATGACATCGGGTGTGCGTCAGGGAGGAACAAAGTCACCAAATCTCTTCAACTTATTTCTTGTTTATATAATGCGAATATACAATGACCATGTTTCCAAATTAGGACTTGGTATTTCATTTAAATTTCGGATAAAAGATCAAGCAGTGATAAAACAGCATATCGAGGAAAAATGAGTTACCCGTGGACTGATTATGCAGATTACCTTAAGTCTCTCTGTGCCAGTAGACATATGAGGCTCTGACATCACTCCTCCACTTTAATCGGTCGGTACAGTGAAAGAGCATCAATGACCCTATCTTTTAAAAGTTATTTGACATTTGTTAATAGGTGTGTCAACATCTACAAAACACTGAAAGTAAAGCTTCTTTTTTATTCTAGACCCTGTCGTAGGCTACAATTTAAGGGGTGATTTCAAAAGTTTCAAGAAGTTCTTCAAATTTTGAGAGCATAGGAAGTAAGTAGTGTAGATAGTTGAAACTGAATTCCAAATTTATGGATATTCAGAAATTTAAGAAACGATCCTTCGTTACAGAAAGTTTGAAGAGTGGTAATTTAAGTCATAAGTGACTTAAATAACCTTTGATTTATCCCTGATATTTAGAAATTCGCCTTGTTAGGGAAGACATTGAGTGTGGCATCAAATAGAAAATTATAGAAACTATAATCGTAGAATACCTTAGTGAATCAAACAATACACAATACACAATACACCCCATGTAAAGACATCAATCATTTGGTATTCAGACAATGGTGCGAGACATCGCTTGTTATGCTCACACTCAAAAGCAGTGAACATAGCACTATAACCAATAGAAATAAACCTGGTCTGCAAACTTTGCAGTGAGGATAGTGCTATTGATCTCTTTTTCTGATCCTTTGTCTTCTGTTAATGTATCTTGAATGGCAAAAGATTTGCGGAAACAGTGCACCATTGTACAAAAAACCGTCAGTAACAAATTGAGACAATTTGCTATCCCTTAATGTCTTTTATCCACAGAATTATAGTAGCGAACGAATGAAATTAAACCCGATGTCACATCAGAAGGTAATCTAATTACACAGGTAAATATATCATTTTTGTAATACAGGGACTCATCTTGTTTTTTTGCATCTTTCGCATCAATACTGAGTAACTGGAAACTTAATTATGTAATGATGTCGTTGCTTTCGTTGTATTTTAGGTGGAGTACATTCCTAGCCTACGTACAGCGGCCAAATATCCTCATTGCAATTGATATTTTGAATAAGGGGATACACTTACAAACAAGGGTATTTATATTTTTACTACTTAAAAGCTGTAACGATCTCTGATACCTTTATTTATGTATGCATTCCGTTGATAGATTTCGTTACTCTCGGCATATGAAATGTCACCCTGTATAATCCACAATGTTGAACTATGTTGAATTGCTGTAGCTGTGTTGAGGATAAACAGGATTATGTTGATATGGAAATGAGAAAACAATGGGCACTGAGTGGCGAAGCATATTTAGATTCAGTGGAGAAAATATCTGAAATAGATGGAACTTAGGAAACTGTAAGATATAATCTTTATTCTTTAAGTCATAATGTTAATTTTACCCATACATATAAAATTTAGGCAGTTGCTATTTAGCCGTCCGACGGCTGGACATCTCGAATCCCATTCTACCGTCATTGACGAACGATGGCCATTTTGTTCTGGATGTTGTCTAGCACGCAAGCGGAGCTGAGACGTGAATTGCAGGACCGGCAGAGATGGAGATCCAGGGTCGTCAACCTCCGGATCGGAGAAAAACTTAGGATGGATGGATGATGTTGTCTAGCAGAATACCTGAAACCCTTTTGTTTCTATTGTTCTTAACCCCAACTCTAACCCTAATGTTGTGGCTTGAACAGACCGACCAATGAAATTTTACTTTCTTTAAAAGACGGTAGAATAGGTTTCGGTTTGGAAGGCTGTCAGACGGCTAAATAGACACTTCGTATAATTTAACAAGAATTAAAAATGTTCAGTTATAAATTTCTGTTCTCATGTTTGGCTCTGGTTACACAATCAGTAAGGTCTTCTGATAGGTGAAAAACAGAACTTTAAAGTGATATATATTCACCAATGTGTCACAGGACAGAGGCGCAACTAGAATTTTATCGGGGCAGCGGAGCTTTTCCACAATTGGGGCACAATTTTTGAGTGTCTTTAATCTTTGAAGCCACTCGAAAGGCAGTACCGGTGTGTCATATATATGAGATTCTGTTGCGTCAGCCTAAGAAAAATTTTTGAAAAAATAGAACGAAAACATCATTTTGTCCCATTTTGAGATGATTTTTTTGCCAAAAGATATGTTTTCGTTTTCCAGAAAACGAACAAAATTCAGTGGAGGACACAAATTTGTCAAGTTTAGGGCACAAATTTGAGAAAAAAATTAAGTAGGGCAGGGGAAGGCTCCCTCTCCTCCCCCTCTAGTTGCGCCCCTGCATGATGCCCAATGTCTATAAATAAATGCCCGCTTAGAAATCACATGTTCCCTTGCATGCACATGTTCATAATGCAAAGGAAGGAGATCTTTATAGATTTTATTCACATTGCACCACTTTTCTACTGTATGCAAAAAAAGAGGAAAAACAACACAGCGAGTCAGAAATCGAAACATTTTACGAAACCAACAAAACGTTAGATTTTTATAGGGGACGGGGAGGGGGAGGAGGGGTATAGTAGAAAGTATGTTATATGATATCATGTATCTACCCTCTTGCATTGTAGCATTGCACAGTACTGTTTAAACCTGGATTTAGGAAAATCAGTTTCAATACAGCCAGCATATCTCGGTTTGTCCTAATACGTCACGTCCTGAGAATTAAGGGGTAGGGTAACATAACACCTGTTTGATGTCAACAGTGAAACTGGAATACTACTTTTTTTATTTCAGTATTGCTAACAAGTGGTTATTCTTCAACTTTGTGAGCTTTTTTATGGACTTAGTTTGCATTTAGACACAGGCAGAAAAGGTTTAAGGGCAAATATTCTTGAAAATGCATCGGCGTCCATGGATGTAAACCACACACTGTCATAAAAGCCCTTTGAGAAGTTGTTTTTTGGTAATTTTTCAGGTAAAGTCAATGTTTGTTTGAAACTATGCCCATTGGTAGTTTTGGTAATTAACTTTAGCTGACCAGCAGTTAAGATTAACTAGAAGGTTTTTGTATTTTATGTTGTTTACGTCTTTGCGCTTGAATTATATTGAAAATGTCATGCTCCATATAAATATTTTTGTTGTTTTGTGAAGAAATAAACCCAGTCTCTTGGTTACAATCATTAACTGCCTTGTTTTTGACAATTTATTTTTGATGATGCCTGTGTGAATAGTAAATAGTAAATGGCTGGAATGAATTCCGTGAAACCTGCCAGTACTAGGTCATTCTGAATAAATACATACATACATACATACATACATACATACATACATACATACATACATACNTGGTAATTAACTTTAGCTGACCAGCAGTTAAGTTTAACTAGAAGGTTTTTGTATTTTATGTTGTTTACGTCTTTGCGCTTGAATTATATTGAAAATGTCATGCTCCATATAAATATTTTTGTTGTTTTGTGAAGAAATAAACCCAGTCTCTTGGTTACAATCATTAACTGCCTTGTTTTTGACAATTTATTTTTGATGATGCCTGTGTGAATAGTAAATAGTAAATGGCTGGAATGAATTCCGTGAAACCTGCCAGTACTAGGTCATTCTGAATAAATACATACATACATACATACATACATACATACATACATACATACATACACACATACATACATAAATATATAAATAATGAATAAAACTTCAGCCTTTGAAAACGCTTACCTTTGCTCACGAAAATCTTGCGGAAGCGTGGAAATGATTGAAATGTGAACTAATGTTTTTTCTTCAAGCAACAGAAATGGACTCTGAAGCGGACAAAGTAAAAATTACTCTACTATTAACTTGCATACGGGTTAAAAGACGTGATATTTATCATACTTTCACATGGGATGAGAAAGGAGATGAGTATATATTTGATAAAGCAGTTAAAATATTTGATAAATACTGTGAACCTTGTAAAAATCTTACTATATTTGCCACCGTTTTTTCACTACAAAACATACTGACTCTCAAAAATTTGATGATTTCATTACTGAAGTTAAACATATAGAACAGGATTTGGAGAATTACAGGACTCCCTCATTTGTGTTATTTTTATTTGTGGCCAAGAAATTCCTTATCGCCAAGACCAATTCCCTACGAAGGGCACCATCTGAGTCCCAGTTACTGGGGAAAATGGCGTTAAAACAAACAAACAATTTTTAAATTGCGGTTCAAATGACCTCCAGCTCCAAGAGCGACTTTTACGTGAACCGAAACTCAACCTTGAAAAGGCCATACAAGCAGATCAATCCCCCGAAGAAGCCCTTCTTGAACTGAATCGGAAAAGAACATTGACACGGTCTCACAGCCTACCGAATGGAGTGCTATTTTGGATGTAAACAGCAAACCCGTCAAATTTAAACTGGACACCGGAGCCAAAATAAATGTTTAATCGAAATCGATTTGTGATCAGCTCACACAACATCTGGAATGCAATTCCACAGCCAACATCAACATCAGCCTTTACCCAATGCTCATCATCATCATCAAACGGAAGGATCATTATCATGATCCGCTGTGGCACGCCCAACAATTCTCCTCCACTTTTTCCGGTCTCTTGAATTTTTCAGTATCTGAGCCATTGTCATTTCAATAATCTCTTTGATTTTATCAGCTATTTTTGTCTTCGGTCTTCATCTTCTTCTATTTCCTTCTACCATTCCTGCTAATACATCATGTCCAATACCCGTACTTCTTTCAACGTGACAAATAAATGTTAGTTTCCTTTTCCAAATGGAGCTCCAAAGTGTTGATCTGCCAACCTTTTCTAAAATATATGCGTTTGTTTTCTTTTCAGTCCAACTGATTCTTAAAATCTTCTTGTAACACCAAATCTCAAACGTTTTGAGTCTCTTTTCATCAGTCTTTTTTGTATCTCAGCATTCACAACCACATGTTGCTATTGGAAACACAAGTTTTGATTCAAAGGATATTAACCTGTCCTTCCAGATATTAGTGAAACTAATTACAGGATTTTTTGCAATAGCAATTCTTTTTCTTATTTCTTTGCTACCAGTACAGTTGTCCGTGATCGTTGCTCCTAAATAAGAAAATTCACTTACTGTCTCGATGATTTCACCATTGAAAACTAGATTGTCCATTACAATGTTTATTGGATCTCCAGCCATCTTCATGACCTTGGTCTTTTGTAGGTTTAAATATTGTCCAAGTTTCTCATTCGCTTCTTTTACTCTAATAAGAAGGTCCTTTAACTCTTCCATTGTTCCTGCAAGGATAACTATATTGTCAGCATAGCACAAATTGGTGATAACTCTTCCTCCAAGCTTGATTGTTCCTTGAAAGTCTTAAAGCGCATTTCCGATTATGCATTCTGAAGAGATGTTAAACAGGTGTGGTGATAAAATACATCCTTGTCGAACACCCTGACCAATTTTGTAAGGAATCAGTTAATCCATAGTTTGTTCTGAGGGTAGCTTGTTGGTTGTCATAGAGTTGTTTAATAAGCAAAACAATGTAATTTGGAAATCCCCTGTCAACCCTTGAAGACCAAAGAACTTATTGAAACACAGTGTCAAATGCCTCTCTGTAGTCAATAAAACACATATAGATGTTATGTTTTCTTTTGTTGTGTTTTTCCATCACTATCTTCAGATTGAGGATTTGGTCTCTTGTTCCTTTACCTGGTCGGAAAACATTTTGCTCTTTAGCTATTTCTTGGTCTAATTTGTTCTTCATTCTGCCATCAATAACTTGTAACAGTATTTGGAGCAGTGACTAATTAATGCTATTGTTCTTTTATTAATGCATTCCATTGTATCTCCTTTTTCTGGAATTGGTACAAATATTGTAGTTAACCAGTCTTCTGGTCATATTCCTTCTTTCCATATTTTATAGCAAAGTTCAAAGAGAAAGTTTAATACGTTCTCTCCGCCATTCTTAACAAGTTCAGCTGCTGTATCACCATTATCTTGAGAGTCTTGTTGTAGTTTACATCGTCAATAGCTTTTTTGATTTCGCAGTTGAGTGGAGGTGGTTCTTTAGTGTCCAATGTTGTGTTAAAGGTATGATTGATACTGTTATTTTTCTTGAACAAGTCTTCACAATAGTTTTTCCATCTTTCTTTTACTTCTAACCTGTCACTTATAATGATACCATCTTTATCTTTTACAGTCTCTATTGTTGATTTGAAATTTCTTGTCAACACTTTTATACCTTCATAAAGATCTTTTGTTGAGTTGGCGATTGAATTCATTTTCACCTTTTTGCATATGTTTTTTATTTGTTGATTTTTGTCTCTTCTTATTAGTCTCTGTACATTCGCATTTTCTCTTCTGTATTCTTCTGAGTTATCTGAATTCTTAGACCTTTTTTTATCTTTCTTCTTTTTTCTACAGATTCAAGAGCTTCTAAAGTTATCCAAGGTTTATTTGTCTTTTTCTTTTTTTTAATTGTGTTGGTAGCAACTTCAAGAAAAATATATTTTCCTAATGTCCATAATTCTTCTGTGTCACATTCCAAAAGAAATTTGTTGGAGATATTTATACAGTAGTTTTTATTGATTGTTGACAAATCAAGTCTTAATGATGTTAGTAGTTGTGGAATATTTTTCAATCTCAATTGCAGCTTTGCCATTAATAGATGATGGTCACTCTTACAATCAGCTCCCGGTATAGTTTTTGTGTTATTTACACAAGTCTTCCATTTTTTATCAATCATGGTATAATAAATTTGATTTCTTGTTAATTTATCTGGTGAAATCTATGTATATAGTCATCGTGGACGGTGATTAAACAAGGTATTAGTTCATGAAATATTCTTGAATTTTTGGACTCAATGAAAGCCATTGATGTAAGATATTTATCATGTCGTGGAAAGCTTAAGACGTACGACGTGATAAATATCTTACATCAAAGTATTAGTTCTTCTTAAGTCTTCTTAAGTGTCCTCCAAATGGCTTAAACCATGACGAAGTGAGTTTGTGTGTGTCAGTTCCAGGTGCAAAAACAAAACAATATTGAAAATTTTTTACAGTTAAAATCAAGTGCAGTGGTGGCTAAAACAATTTGAAGGTATATAACTAAACAAGAGTCCAAGTGTTCGTTGAAGTAATTTTTATGAAGTTAAGAGGTTTAATCCATGTAAATAGTTCTGTTTTGAAGATGTTTATTGAAGGTAGTTTTACTATTTCTACAGACAACTGATTCCAGTAACGAACAGTTCTGACATAAAATTGATTTTTGAATGCTTCTGAATGACGAGATCGTATTTTCTGAAATCTTGATGGATGACGTATCGATGGAATGATTATTGGTAGAAATTTGACATTTAGGAGGCCAGAATTTTTTTCAGAATAGTGCTAGGCCTGTTATGCATCTACGATGTTGTAATGATAACCAGGCCAATTCAACTCTGATGAGGCCTTGTTAGGTTGGCAGTTGGGTTTTAATCGTAGTTGTTTAACACAAAAATCTCCTGCACTTCATTGTACAGATTTCAACTTGTCTATGTTACGGTTTGTGTGGGAGTTCCAACAACGCGAGCCATATTCCAGATGTGGGTGGACGATAGTATTGTAGGCAGTGGTTTTGACTTTAGGTGAACACATGTGTAGATTTCTACGGCAAAAATTTAACAGTTTTGTACCTTTGTTTGTTATGGTATCTACATGCTTGTTAAAGGAAAATAATTTGTCCAGAATTACGCCCAGGTATCTGTCTGAAGTGATTTCTTCGAGATCAGAGAGTTTTTCAGCTCTAATAGTGGTACTGAAAACATTATTAGCTAGGTCAATCACTTCTTAGGAAGAGATGTTTTCGGTGTGTTGTAAGAATATAACAACTAAACTGAATAAAGTCAATAACAAGAATAAAACCCTGATTGAGATTTTTTTTTACGATTCAAAACCACTACAAAAGTTGAAACATTAAAATAAATATGGCGTAAGCATTACAATATAAACAATGTTACGTCAGCAAGGGAGAATCCAAGTCTAAGAGCAGGATTCTAAAATAGGCCAGTCACAACACAGGGTTCTAAAAATAGGCGAATCACAACGCCGCGGTTCAGGGAATCGCATCACTTTGGAGGATTTTATAGTTAAAGTTTACTCTGTTAGAAGTTCTCTTGGTGTTATGTAACACTTTACACTTTTTCACATAAAATACCATTTGCCCTTTGTGAGCCCATATCTGGAGTTTGAACATATCTCACTGTATTTGTAGAGCATCTCTCAGAGTCCTGACTGAAACATGCAGTACACTATCATCAGCAAATAAGCAAATATTGCAGCCGAGTCCTTCTTCTATGACATAGATATAGATCAAGAACAGTAAGGGTCCTAGGACAGTCCCCTGTGGAACTCCTGACGAACTGAACCAAAATCTGATGCGTTACCATTTACAAACACTTGCTGGTTCTGTTTGAAAGGAAGGCTTTAATCCACATTGCAGTTTTATTGGTTATACCGTACATACCTAGTTTGAGTAAAAGCCTGGTATCTGCACGACATCAAAGGGTTTACTGAAGTCTAGTACTATGGTGTCGATTTGGCCACAACCTTGGTTCATGACTGAGGTCCAATTATTCAGCACTTCAATAAGTTGAGTTTCACATGACATGCCTCTTCGGAGTCCATGTTGCTTAGAGATAATTATATCATACTTGTTATAGTGTTCCCAGGTCTTTGATACTACACAGTGTTCCATTATTTTACATGGGATAGAAGTGATACCGGTCTGTAATTGACAGGTAGACTGGCTTTACCTTTTTTGTAAATAGGCCATACATCTGCATAAGTCCAAGTGGATGGTAGAATACCTTGATCATACGACTGTTTGAATAAATGATGAAACATTGCCCCTGATTCTAAAGATGTTTCCTTAACGTGGAAGGTTGAAATTTTGTCTATTAATTAAAAGTTATTACAAGATTGTTTGTTTTACAAAACTCTAATAGTGTATCTCCCCTATCACTTTTATTACCAAGACCAAAAGTTCCAATGTTTTCGTCACCTATCTAAGATGCTCCAACTTTAACATTCATGTCGTCCATAATCAGTTTGACGTTTCTGTTGGGTATGCGATCTGATGTCTCTTGTGGTGCGTTGTGAGATTCGTCTATCTCTTCTTCTGAGGCTGTATTTATTGATGCATAGCACTGCACTATACAAATGTTATGGGGTTTGGCTTGAGGACGTTCTTTCAAAATTATATCTGATATTGACTGCATCTGATCATTCCGTCAGCAGTGTATTTAGACAATAGAACTGCTGTACGTTGGCAGTATCCATTTGTTTTATCAGAGTAAATTGTTTTGCAAGCATTTTCACTCTCAAAACTGGGACTGTTATTCCAGTTAGCCTCAGAAATTCCAAGCATCTGGATATTATTACGTTCCATTTCATTGCATACTGTACTTAGTTTCCCAGTGCTTTCAGCTTTCTTACATTCTAAGTTGGAATCTTCAGGTCTTTCCTATAATTTAAGTGATTTTATTTTTTTCCAGTATCTTGCTCTTCATGCCCAACCTGGTCACTCAGTAGATCACGTGCCCCTTGTTGACCCGCGCGATGGATGATGCGATCTGAGTATGGCTTGTTTCTTCTTTTAATTTGGGTGTGCAGTCAGGATTCAGGAGAAGTAGAGGCTCAAAGGTTCTTTCTTCAATCACAATATCATCCAACTAGGTTTATTTTTATCTGCCGTAGGTAACAGTTGCACTGTTAAACGCCTTCTACAAAATCCACTGGCCTGTTGCACTTTCACCATGGCCCTGGTACGGGGAGCAATGGGGTGCTACTTCTTGCTCAGGGAAGACCCCAGGATACCGTTTAACGTCTTACCCAGGACGTCCAATACTACAGATAACAATAACCCATTCGCACAAAACCAACGTACATGTCCTGGTTGAGTAGTTCATATTCCATCACACCTTTCTGCAGATTATGATAAATACAAACCATTTACCATATTTGGTTATTCGTTTATTGATTATTGCTGAAAACATCTGAGAAGTTGTAAGTTATTTGATTTATTGATTATGGCGACATTGATACTGTAATTTGTTAAAAGTAGAATTGATCATACAATAAAGTTAATAATCCGTCACCTCCATACTCACCACAGGCTCATGCGACCTGCCCAGAATCAACATCTCAGTTGGATCTTCAGACTTTGGAACTTGTCGACCGATTTACATGCATGATTTGATTTTACTTGGGCTTGTAAACGTGGATATGTGTTTCTGTTAGGGTTAGTTTGCCTTATTGTGAGAAAGGGGTGTGTGGTCTGTCTTTGAGAGTAGACCTTTACCTGATTTTTATCAAATGGATATGCACAGTGAAGTCATTTCTGTTTTGTGTCATGTCCGTTTTATGTTTTGTTTACATCTGACATGGCCGCTTCTCAATGTATCAGTATGGTTGCAGAATGATTGTCAAGTATCTAATATAACTGAATAGAAGTACTCATGTAAGAGGGACTATACACCAGGTTTAAATCTGCCTCTCTGCTTAATCACGGTAAGTATTCTTTATTACAATTTCCTTTATTGCCAAGATGTTCATGTGGTTAATGTACATATGGTGAATGTATATTGTTTATGTGGCTATGTGTGATTCTTCTCGCAAAACATGAAACTTTACTTTCAGTGAAGGAAAATTAAGTAGTTTTTGTTATTGTACAAGCCTGGCATCAAATTCCATAAATAGTTTGAGCGTTTTTTGCCCCAGAACAAGTTCCATGTCATCAGGAATCAGCAAAATTTCATAGCATCGACAAAAGGGAGAGCGGGGCAGGTTGAAACTTCTTCTTCTTCTTCTTCTTCTTCTTCTTCTTCTTCTTCTTCATGTGTCAGGTCTGTTACAGACATCGACGATCATTGCACGCCAAACCTCTCTGTTACCAGTACTTCTTATAAAATCGACATTGCCCATGCTATTGTTTTACAGGTTGGAACATTTTTCATTAAAACCTGTATTTACAAATATCTAGCCATTTCTGGCAATCATTTCTGTGGTGCCTTAATACCTATTTGTATAACACAAGTGTGTTATACAAATCTATCATGCAAGCTATAATAATAATATAATATAATATATAATACAATATAATATATAATATAATATAATATATAATTCAATAAGCTATAATAATCAAGCTATAATCATATAAGGGGCCATAATGAAAATAAGGTCTTCATGATCTGTATTATGCTACCCCTGCCACCGTTTCTCTAGATTACCGTCCTGCCTGTTTGTTTTGTTCTTTTTTGTTTCTGTTTACTCTTATTTTTTAACTGTTTTGAAAAACATCATGTATTAGGTTTTTAACATTTACCTTTGAACATTTGTATTTTTTTGTTAGTGGCGAATAAATACCTACATACATACATACAAGCTTGACACGATACTGAGAAAATCTTAGCCTTGTTAGTCAAATCAAAATGTTCCAATGTGCCCCGTAACGGGGCAGGTTGGAAGAAATCAGCACAAAAAAAAAGGAAAATATTTGAGGGCTGCAGGCAATGAAAAAATATAGTCTAATTAATCCATGTATTTTACTTAAAGATGATTAAGACTTTGAACTCATTTGCCCTCTGAAAAAGAGTCGTTTATCGTTAAAATATGTATTTGAATCCTAATTCACAGTTGATACATCCACCGATAAAGTCCTTATTTCAATGTAACCACTTTTCAACAAGACTGCAATTGCACTGCATTAAAATCATGAAAATATCATAGTGTCTTTAACTATCCAAGCATGTAGAATATATCATTCATATTTACAACTGGGAAAATGCATAAAAATTGGTCATTTGAATCATAATAGTTTTTTCATGGTCCATGAAAGGAAACGCAATCATTTACTCAGGCTTGTAGGCAGAAAGATCTACTGGGAAAACAATTTTTGGCTGACAGTGCCTAGTGCCGCCAGTGCTAGAAGGCTTTGGTAGAATAAAAACAATATCTTCCCTTTCATGTGTATGTATTTCTGCATCATCAGGCATTAAGAATGTGCACTGCTCAGAGCTATTTTTTGTGGGAAGATGTTTCATAATTTTGGATGAATATTTCATCATCATTGACCTCTACCAGTCCAACATAGTAGTGGATAATCTTGTTACCAGCAAATTGTATGAGGATATAATCTCCAACTGTGGGTATGGCAGGATTTCCATGTAGCTGATCATCTAGATTCCTATCAGAGTCCGAGCCTTAGTAAAAGAGGAATTATCCAGCTATTTTCGAGAGATTTAGAGTACAATCACACAAATTTTCTAGAATAGTCATGGTAAATAGCATTTAAATTTTAGTAAGCTTACATGGTATTAATAGTCTAAGGAATAAAATCCAGATTTTGCTCTAAGTTATAGATCACATTTTCCAACATGGAAACATTTGAAGTATTAGTAATACTTACTATTACTCTGTTGCTTTTACAGAAGTTAAGTAGGAATATGACAATTTATGATTTCCTTACCCATAACCCATCATCAATTGAAATCAAAAGTTTATGTTAGTTTTTAAAGCTGTTATTAGAAACATTTTGCTTTGAAAGCAGAATTTATATAGTTTTTCTTCCCCAATCATTAAAAAATGTTTTTGTACATGATAAAATTTGCTTATAGTCTTTTGTTGCCAGAAAGTAATTTTGAGCACTTTTGGTGTCCTTTTGGTGCTTTTGGAGCTATTTGGACCACTTAATCATTTGCCGTTTGTAAATAATGATTCTAAACCCTAAATAATTTTGGGGTAGAGCTTTGAACAGTTTTTTTTAACTAACCTTACTTTGATGTTTTAACATTTAATAAAACACATTGTCTTGTTAGCTAGTTAACACAGCAGCCATCATCATCATCATAATCATCATCATCATCATCATATTCAGTTTAATGTCCATTTTACATGCTAGCATGTGTTGGGTGCTTTCTTGAAATTGTCTTCCAAGTTATCTTTACCTTCACCAGGTCTCTGCTGACACCTTTTTGTTTGAGATCCATCCGTATCATTTCCTCCCATGTTTTCTTCGATCTTCCTCTGCCAGTGGCTCCTGTCACCTTGATTGTTCTGCATCTACTTGCTGAAGCATTCTTGCCCATTCTCTCCACGTGACCAAACCAATAAAGCCTCCTGTTCTGCATACAGCTGCCAATACTGTCCAGATTCAATCTCCTTCTGAGTTCTAATGAACTCAGAAGGAAACATGAAGATATTAAGGCCAAACTTGCCGGTTGTAATATGTTTTCTAAGATGGATTTTTAATCCACCCTTTGGCAACTTGAGCTTGAACCCACTTCATGGTACTTGACAGTGTTTTGTGCTAATGGAACATTGTATTGGTACAAATGCCTTACAATAGGGATCAAGCCAGCTCAAGGAGAGCTCAACGGTGCTATGTTGCCCTTGTTTGCTCACATCAAAGGTGCACACATTATTCATGATGACCTGATTGTGGCCACAGACAATGATACACATGCCACAACTATTGATCAAATCATGAAAGTCCTGGCTGAAAATGACTAAATGATAAATGGTACAAAGAGTATCTTTGGGAAGTGAGAGATTCCATTCTTGGGCATGATATGTGGAGCTGAAGGAGTCAGACCAGATCCAAAAAAGGTTGAAGTTCTTGACTATGTCACTGCCCCTACCAACAAGCGTGAACTTACAAGTTTCTTATGCATGATGCAGTTGAATTCTGACTTCATCTCGAATTTTGCCCAAAAGTCAGCTGCTCTAAGAAGCCTGACAAAAGCAAAGGTAAGGTTTAGATGGACTGCAGAGCATTAAAGTTACTTAGACACCCTGATTGCTGCATTTTGAAAGGATGTTTTACTGCGGTATTTTGATATTGGCAAGCCTATCTTTGTGTTCACAGATGGGCATATTACCAGACTTTTTGCAATGCTAGCCCAAAGTGACAGGCAGGAATTAGCCAAACCAGTTCCCTTTGCATCTTGGACAACATACAGCACTGAGCCAAATTATCCTCAACTGGACCTTGAGGCAACACATTGGATTTTGGTTTATGATGGTTTTGACAGTACCTGGTTGGTGCACAGAACACAGTGACATTAGTGACTGACCATAAACCTCTCTGCTCTATTTTCAATGGCAGGAGGACAGGATCTATTTGTTCTGAGCATATTAAAATGCATCATCAGGATGTCCAATTAAGAGTAAACTACCAAAAAGGCATACTAAACCAAACTGATTATATGTCAAGACAAGGAAAGCCATTTTCCGAACTATCCAGACTAGAGAGGAATGAAACTGATGACTTAAACAACCTCCTTGCACACAGCACCTGTCATTGACAAGTTCAACCTAGCTAACATTGTCAAAAAGACTAAAGTTGATCAAGTTCTTTCCAATCTGGCAGTGGTTATCAGAGCAGGCAAATATGGGTCCCCAAATCTGCTGACACAAAACTGAAATGATTTGAGCCCCTCATATGGGAGATCTCTGTTATGCCAAAGGGGCTTCTACTAAAAGATCCCAGAATTATCCTACCAGAAAGCCTTCATGAGAAAGCCATCAAACTGGTACATCTTGGCAGCCATCTACACCTCAGCTCTATGGAGCACTGGTTGAGATATCATTTCTTCTTTTACAACATGCAGAAGAAGGTGGAAGACTTCCTCAAGACATGCTCATTATGTGCTGCATTCACAGAGAAAAAGATGGGTGGACCTGTGAAGGCTCATCCAGTCCCAGCACACTGTTGGGATACTGTAGCTGTTGACTTGTTTGGCCCTATGCCATCCTCCAACCATGTTGTTGTGGTGCAAGACTTAGCATCCAGGTATCCTGCAGCAAAAATAGTGAAGTCAACAAGTGCTCAAATTCTCCTTCCCTTGTTGGCAGATATACACAATGCATATTGCAACCCTTCAAAACAAATATCATTAATGGCCCTGCTTTCAGTTCAAAGGACATGAGAGATTTCACAAACAGGAGGAACATAAAAATGCATCTTATTCCACCTCTCCATTGTTCTGTGAATCCAGTAGAAACTTTTATGAAGCCACTGGGCAAAACCATGAAAATTGCTAATTTTTATGGAGAAGTCAGAGACTGATGCCCTTCAACAACTCATGAGTAACTATAATGACACACCACACACTGCTACTTGTATTGCTCTGGCAGCTATGATGTTTAAAGACAGCCAAACTGGCATCTTTCCACAAGTGGTTGTCTCTGACGATGATGTCAACACTGGGTGCTCTAAAGATATATTGCTCAAACAGGATTGCCAAGACCCTATTAATGAAAGNGGTATAGGAACTGTTGACCCTTACCCAACTTTTAGCATTTCTGTACATTACCTGAACAAACTTAATCTGCCATTCACTTACTCCTAGTTTCTGTAAAGCCCACCAAACAACTTCTCTTGGCACTCTGTCAAAGGCCTTTTCCAAATCCACAAAGGCAAAGTACAGCTTCTTGTTCTTCCTGAGGTGCTTCTCTTGCATTTGTCTAAGTATGAAAATGGCATCAATAGTTCCACATCCAGGCATAAAACCAAATTGCATGTCATCAATGTTTATTTCACTTCTAATTTGTTTTTCCATAACTCTTTCAACAACTTTCAGGACTTAGTCCATTAGCTTTAATCCTCTGTAATCACCTCTTTCTAGAGCTTTTCCTTTTCCTTTGTAACAATTGACAATTGTATTTATTCCCCAGTCCTCATGAATGACAATATCTCTTATGATCTGATTTGTTTGATCAGTGAGCATCTCTATACCTCTCTCACCTGCAGCTTTGACCATCTCTGCCACAACTCCTGAAGGACTGGCTGCTTTGCCTTTCTTCATTTTCTTTACTGCTTCCCTCACCATTTCTTTCTCAATAAAAATGGCTTGTCCAGATACTGCTTCTTCCCCTCCAAGATTTTCTCTGTCCCAAGAAAACTCTGTGTTCAACAATCTCTCATAATAGCACTTCCAGGCATTCTTCTTTTCAAGTTCATTTGTTGCAAGTTCTCCATCATCATTCCTGATGCACTTTTATCTGATGATACCCTGATTAGTCTTGATCATCTGCATAGCTATCTTGAATACTTCATTCTTCTGGTCATCTCTATGCATTATGTCTGGAAACCTTTTTTTTCATTGGCTCCCCAACCTTCTCTTCTCTTTCACATAATTTTCAACAGAAGCATTCCACCACCTTGTCACTCTATGACAAGGAGGCTTTTTTGTTCAGCAAGTCTGTGGCTTTCAAAAGTGTATCCTTGATCTTCTCCCATTCCTCGCCCAAACTTCCTATGTATTTTCTTGGACTAGAACCTTCAATTCCATTCACTTGATCTTCAAAGACCTGCTTTACTTGTCCATCATTTAGTCTCCACACCTTTCTCCTCAGGATATACTTTCTTTTCACTTTATATACTTCCGTAATCCTGAAGTCACAAATTACTGGTTTATGCTGGGTCACAAATTCTTCACCAGGTATCACTTTTACATCTTCCAAATACTTCCTGTTTTTTGTCTTTACCAAAATGTAGTCCACTTAAGTCATAGCTGTCTCAGACTCATAGGTTACCAGATGGCTATTCCTTTTCTTAAAAATAGTATTTGCCACCAACATGTTCATGGCAAGTCCTAACTCTAGAATTCTTTCACCCTCCTTATTTTGGTCACCATATTCATTTCCTCCATGGACTCCCTCAAACCCAGATGCTGTTCTTCCAACATGGCCATTTAAATCACCTGCAATAGCAGCAACTTCCTTCTCTGCCAGCTTACCAGTGACTCCAATGAGACTGTCATAGAATTCATCCTTGACTTCTTCACTCAAGCCACATTGTGGTGCATCACTGATATTGCTGTGAAGATTGTCTTACCTATCATCAGTTTAATCAGCATATTCAATCACTTACACATTTGACATCAATCACCTTGTCTATCCATTTCTCTGCCACAAAGATACCTACTCCACCTGTGCCTTTTCCATTACCAATCCCAAACTGCTTGTATGTTGCCTTTTTTCCTTCTATCATTCTTACAGATTTCCCTGACTATCATGTTTCTTGGATGCAGCACAAATCAATGTGTTTTTGCACAAGAAACTCTGATACTTCACCAGATCTACCTCTCAAACTTCCCACATTCAGACTACAGAGTCTGAAGCTTGTCATCATTTCCTTCGGTTGATGTAGTAGCTTGATAACGGTCTGATTTTGCCTACATTGAACAAAAGTCCTACTGTGTGCAACACCTTCACTTAAATTAGTTCCAGTCTTGTTTACACAGTTTTGCAGGATATCTTTGGATGTCATTTCATGGTATGATGAGGCAGTATTTTATAGGCCACATGCCCTTCCTGACACCAACCCATTAAGGTAATGGGTGCCAGTGTTTTTATTGTAACACTATCTCTAGGTGATTGCCATCCAAGGCTGAAGAGCACTTCACCTGCCCATGAGAGTAAGAGTATATCCCGCCAGTCCTCAAACTGGTATTTCATGCCTGAATGAGACCAAGGATGGTCTTCAGGGTCAACCATGGTCATGAAAATGTACTTCTAATGATTTGGATTAATAATATTCAAATAATAACTTTAGGATCAAAAAGGTTAAGAAGAATCTTTCAAACCTATTCCACCAAAAAGCTCAGAAGGGGACTGAAAATCCCCAATACTAAGGAACTTTTGCAATGTTACTAACTAATTGAGACTGGTTGGTCACAGATACAGACGGGATGAAGACAAGTGTACAAAGATCATAATATACTTCGTTGTTGATGGGCCAAATCCTAGAGGGAGACCAAGATTGAGATGGAGTGACATTGCAGGCAAAGACATGCAGAAATGTGGGATCAAGATCACCATGGCTGCCAACAGAAACAATTGGAGGAATGCCATCAAGCCCCAAATGACATAATGGATGGATCTTCAACCCACTGCAAATGATCGATTAAGTACAAATAACCATTGGCAGAATTAAGGGATGACTGAGGATGAGTGAAATCAGCCAAGAAAATGTAGTTTTGCTGAAAAAGACGACAGGGAATATTTTTGATAGCAATGGTCAAATTTTGATGTAGGATACATGGTGCCTTACGTCACAAGCTTTAGCTGCCCACTGGTGCTTTGACATAGGAAATACATATCTGTTTTGCAGGTTCTTTTTTTCTTCATGAAGCTGACATGATCCAAGCAGAAAAAGTCTTTCTCTTTAATCTTTCAAAGAACCCATTGACAGCCTCACCAAAAAGGAAAGATGTGCAATCATAAGCCCAATGCATGATGTTTCAATCTGGATCCTCTCCACTGACAAAGGTCTTGCAACTGTGATTCTTAACAAAGCTGACTACATCCAAAAGTGCTGTGAACACCTCAACAATGGAGCATATACCATGGTTAAGCATAATCCAATAAATGAAGTCAAGACCAAAGTAAGCAAAGTACTCATTGCACCACAGAAAAACCATCTTCTGAATAATTGCCTCTACCACAATTTGAAACCCCAAGACTTGCCTTTGCCAAGGTTTTATGGACTACCAAAGATACACAGGCCTAACGTAATCAGGTGTCCAATCATAGCCTATGCTGCCAGCCCACTTCATTCATTCTCATGCCACATAGCAGACCTCCTATGTCTATACACAAAGAAGAAGCCACATCACAAGTTGAGAAATGCAAGTTGGACAACTTTATTGTTGTGTTTGGTGTTTGGGTGCTTTACAATTATCTTGACAATTAACAAGAACATTTTTCAAGGTTAAGTCAATGTCCCTTGATGAGCATTTTTTTTATCTCAAAGTCAGACAATAATTATGTCTTAACAAAGTGTTCCAAATTACAATCCTTGCTTAATTTATGTAATCAATTGTAAAATTTATCAATATTTTCACCTTTTTGTCTTGCAGTGAGGAACATCAATCTAATAATCTAATAAATGTTGTTTTTCCTTGCCTCAAGTATTTGTCAAATTTAACTATAGAAACAGAGTACTTAATTTTATTTCATTTATTGAAAAAAAAGGTTTTTTTACACTTCTTTTGCTTATGTTAATCCAATGAAGTAAAATAGAAGATTTAACTAAGTCATTTTTGCCAGAACATTCAGTAGCTTGGAGAAATATCTAAAAGTTGGCCTTCCAAGCCTTCTTTAAGTCAGAAAGATTAGCTGTGCTGTCTCAGTTTAATGCTTTTAGAGGCTTCACACAGTCCATTTTTCCATGTAGAAATATACAATAATACTAACATCTACCAACAAGATGAGCTTAAACCAGCCAATTGCCATCCAATTGCCATCCATCAACATGCATTACCATCACCAGACCATCGAACTCACAATTGATTTTGCTGTTGAAACATGTATGATAAAAGAATAGACTGCAATATGAATTGGTGCACAGATCACCAAAAGCACCCAGATGGTTTCCCAGGTCAGTGGCAATTCCTCCTTGGCCATCAAAGATGAAACCAAACTCCAATTGACTTGTGGCAACCAACAATTCTACCTGAAAGCCCTGGTTTTCATAAATACAATGTTGTCCCTACAATAGAAAGTCCTTACAGGCATTCAATTCATGTGCAGCAATGACATCATGCTTCATCCCATCCTTTCTGAAATTAGCTTCAGTGATGAAACAACTATCACTACCTTAACACTGCATCAAAAGGAGGGTCACATACCATTCATCAGGCCAGTACCTATTTGCTATGTGCTCCAAACACAACAATGTGGTCTTGGGAATACGTTGAGCTCAATGTTCTGGTTGAATTTGCTGACATTGGAATTGCCCTGAAATCAACACTTGCCATCAACCACTGCCATGATGTTTGGCCCCAACCAGCCACCAACCAGTTTTTTCTCTATAAGACTGTGTAATAGTATGTAATAGATTACTAGACTCAAAGTTTATAAATTACAATGTTGGTAAGAACATACTCCTCGTTATTCTTCTGGATTATATCCTCAACAAAAAGATATTAGTTCAATGGTAACTAGGAGTAAGTGAATGGCTGATTAATGGTCACATGACAAATATGCATAACAATTGAACAATAAGAAATGGGGCTCTTCACAGTATTCCTCCTCAACTTAACCGACCTACCAAAAGTAATGAAAGAAGGGATTACATCACTTGAAGGCACTGTGTTAATGATACCATCACTGTATGCCTTACAACATCCACACAGGCACCAGGTCTTCCAGCTAAGTTATTTCAACTCTAGGAGATCACCATTGATGAGAACAATCAGCTGGCTCAAGACATTTGTGATGATTACCACAACCTTCATAGAGAGTTCCAATCTGTGTTTGAAACTAACTTTCAAGAGGTACAATGAGAACTTTGGTCCCATACTAGTTATCATCAGTATGGGCACTGTAGAACCACCCAGTTTAAGGACAGAGTATCTCAATACTTATGGGACAAGCTTTCTGACTTACAACAAAAGTTTGATCAGCTTTGACTACTCAGCATATTTAAAAAGCCTGAAGATGTTGGTGTCGTAGCAGAGCACCTGAACCCTTCCTTCCTTATCAGAAGGCTGAGATGTGGGAACCTCCTGATGACACATTTTGGTGAAGTTGACCAATATTCCAAAATACAGCTGGCATTAATGCCCAACATCAACTTCATTTTGGGAATAACTGGACAGTGGAGCTACCTCATCAAAGCTGACCTCACACACGCATTCTACTAAAAACATTTAGCCAAGCAATTCGTGAAATACTGTGGCATCGCTACACCATTCACAGGAGTGAATGCTGTAGGGAAATGCCATGGGGATGTTGGGGTCTGAAACTGCCCTGGAAGAGCTTATGTCACGTGTTGGTTCTTTTCTAGGTTTGACAAAATATAAATTACCAACACTTCAAATGACGTTGTTGGGTGAGGAGTATAATGGTTCTCCACCTCCACCCCTAGAGCACATCCATAGTGTGTCACCAGATCCTACTTAATTCAATGGACCACTGGCTATTGAAGTTGACTGTGATACGTCATCTTTTTTCTACGCATTTAAAAAACATTTCTGTCATATTTTCCTTGACACTGGTGCTGCGTCATTAATCACCTCACCGTCATTTTAAAAAACTCCTGGAATCACCCCTCCCTCTCCGCAGCATTCAGCACTTTAAGCTGATAAATCACAATATAGGGTAGAAAGATAAGTCCACCTTTCATTGCAATTTGTTGGGTTAGACTTAAACTTTTACTGAAGTTATTGTCGAGAAGCTTGATTGTGACATCCTTGCAGGAATACCATTTTGTCAGGTGAATGACATTTAAATTCACCTGTGGTCCTAGTCTATATCTATTAAAAACGTTCGCATTCCATATGGCTCCAAGAATGACTGCAATGCCACACACATCAGGTATGCACAGTCATTTGTTTTGCGTAATAATTCCCCACAGTGGTTATGCCTGCAGAGTTTCTGAAGTTTTGGTGAGTTGAGCTGAAATCTTTTAATAGAAAAGTTGATAGAACCTCGATACTTATCCCCATTGGGTGGTAATTGAAGAATCTGTACGTATTCTTAGTTTATCCGATGAACCAGTATCATTGTCCAAATGACAGCATATGGACAAATCAGAAGGGATTTTTTTTCTTGTATCTACCATAAATCCTCTATTCACCAGTAGTGAGAGATTCTCCCATCGTGAAGCCAAGTGTTACAGAGAACGGTAGTGCCATAGTCGTTGATACTAATGGGCACCTGAGTGTGAATGGTCATAAATTGTTTACTGACCGATGTTAGTAAACAGTATCATTCAGTTATTTCTAGTAATTTTGGTCGTTATAATGACAACAGTGGTAGCATTGGAGCAAGTGTAAACATTGGTGCTGCTTAACCACCTCCTCGGATGGATAAGCTTCCATTATATAACAATAGCAATCTTCAGCAGTTACAGGCTGAAGCTAATAAGTTAGGAGAACTGGGAGTAGTTTTTAAGCCTTAAATTATCACTGTTCAAGTGAACGGCAGCACAAAGGGAAATACTACTTGTCTCAGTTCTACAGTTTCAAACTGAAAGCACACCAAGTTGCTTGGTACTCTTATGAGTTCGAGGTCCTTGCCATTGCTCCTTGTGTCAACTTTTTTGCTCCATACATTGTTAGTCCATCCATCTATTGCAGGTTTTATCCGACAACAAGCCCTGTGTACAAGCATTCCAAGGTCTCTGTTTAGGACAATTTTCAGCTTTCTGCCGTGTTTCAACATCCCCAGCCACACTTAGCTCACACCATGCTCGTAACCCAGTTCAGTATGAAAACCAGACCTGGCAGATATGTAGGTTTGTCCAATTTATTGCCGACTTCGTTGTTAACTCAGTGTAAGTAAAAGAAATATTGTCTGGTTATGGTCCAATGCCACTTCTCAATAGACTTGCATAGCGTTCCAGATTTACGTGGTACATATGCCCATTTACCCCAAGATACTCGCCTTTCTCGCAAAATATGAAACTTGAAACATCTACGTTGCTATTTGTAGGTATCATTAATTGATGATCAAGGAGTCATTGAAGTGTACAAGGACTTTCCAGAATACCCGCATCGTGCACTGATAATTGTANTGCCACAGTTAATCACCTCCCAGGCGTTTCAAACTCTAGCAGTGATTATCGCTCTCGTAACCCAGTTCAGTATGAAAACCAGACCTGGCAGATATGTAGGTTTGTCCAATTTATTGCCGACTTCGTTGTTAACTCAGTGGAAGTAAAAGAAATATTGTCTGGTTATGGTCCAATGCCACTTCTCAATAGACTTGCATAGCGTTCCAGATTTACGTGGTACATATGCCCATTTACCCCAAGATACTCGCCTTTCTCGCAAAATATGAAACTTGAAACATCTACGTTGCTATTTGTAGGTATCATTAATTGATGATCAAGGAGTCATTGAAGTGTACAAGGACTTTCCAGAATACCCGCATCGTGCACTGATAATTGTATCTGCTCATCTTCTTCCTGAAATCATCACTGATCTACACTTAAGCTTCAAGCATACATCTAAACACCAGCTCAAACTCATATTTGGTAGATATTTCTTTGGCATTAATAGTGATTATTGAGCATGGTGTTGACACTTGTAATTTGAAAGCTGTACCAAAGGAAGTCTTTACCCAATTACTGTCCTTATCTGACCAACAGTCCTGTGAACAGTTGGATATCAGTTCTTACAATTAGATGTGATAGTCGTACTTATAACCACCCATATAGTACTCACTTGAAAGCTCTAGGAAAGAAACCTGCAAAAATCTACCAATGTTAATGTTGCTGATTAAGTATTTATCAAAAGTGAGCAAGATGAAAAGAAAGTCAGAGATAGCGTAATCCTGTGTTGCCACGTCGTTGTTCTACACGCAAGAAAGAGTTACCCGCATGGGCTCGTAGTGGTGATTATGGACAATATAATGTTGTGTGAAGTAAGGACATATTACGTCATTTCACCGACTTGATTTTTCCACGACACTTGAAGAACTCCCTAGTCTCGTTTCACGAACAAGTTGAAAACGAGATAGTGTTATTTATTGTGACTTGTATTTTTGTTGTTTCAGTTGTTGATTCCTGTAAGGTTCTGAAGAATTGCGCAAAGCTTTGTCATACTTTGCCCCTGCCAAAGATGTCAGCCTTTTTTTAGAGGGCATAGGTGACCATACACCATCAAAAAGTGGAAATATAATGCATTTGCCAGAATTCGAAATGCTATTGTAAATCATCCAGGAATCTTTATTTGTCTGTGGGAAGAATTAGATCCACAAACATGCATAGTATAGTGAGAATTGCCATAAGAAATCACCCTTTTACAAGAATTGGTGGCCCATCTGAGAAAAAACAAGATTCATAAGTCCAATCACAATGAAACTGAACAGAGAAGTTGGTGTGATGGCTAATAGGAAAAGAAAAGTGGGTATTGAATCATGCAAAAGAATGAGGTTTGACTTTGCAACTAAAAGTAGGTACAAATACTACAATGCCAACCTGAATTAATTCTCTGAACTCAGTTGCACCATTGGAAGGAGAGTTGCCAAATACTGAATCCCGAAGATATCATCAACCAATTGACAAAATACATCTCTGTGAGCCTGACCTGATTCAAAACTTGTCAACATGGTTTAAAACAGTTTTCTTACCCTCTACAGTGACAGCAACATGATCAGAAGGATAAAGCGAAAGTTCTTTTGAGTCAGAATAGAGAAATTCACCAATTCACCTGTTGAAATCATGAATGTTATATATACATGCGCCTACAATCGTGATCGAGTATAATACTTCACAAAATAGATAAAAATTAAGAATATTGATATTCTATCTTTTCCTCCGCTCTCTGGCACGTTTTCTTTCCTTGAGAGGTTCAATTTATTCGAAACAATTTTAACTGTCGACCGCCATTCAACACGATCTTTCACCGTATCATTCCAGTTGTGCAAAACATTCCCAGCTTTCAAGATTCTTTTGCAGTTGTCTTTAAAACGGAGCTTGGGATGACCAATCGGTCGAGAACCACCCTAAAGTTCACCATACAATAACCGTTTACAAGTTCTATTATCTTCCATATGAACAACATGTCCAAGCCACCGTAAACGACTTTGTGCAAGCAAGACTTGGATGTCTGCAACGTCCGACTTTGCGAGTACTTCCTCATTAGGTACGAAATCAAACCAACAGATTTTCAAAATCGAACACAGGTGCCTCTGCTGAATTGTACGTAGCTGCTTAATCTCGTGTGAATAGAGAGTCCAGGTTTCACTACTGTATGACAAAATCTGCAACAATCACTGTTTATAAACATTGATTTTGGTGTTGGTTGATAGGTGGTTGTTGTCAAAGACACGTTGCTTGAGATTATAAAAGGCGTGTGATGTTGCTTGAAAACGCGCCGTGATCTCTGCTTTTAAAGTACAAGCTTGGTTTGCAAGCTACCAAGGCACTTGAAGCGTTCCACGTTTTTCAGCTTTGAAGTCCATGAGCAGTTCCATTCATGACAGGAATGTCGTCCGCGTATTTTGCTTCTCTAATGTAATCGTAGAAGACTTTCGTTTTAGCTTCCAGTCTTTTGAGATCGAAAAGATTACCATCAGTACGGAAACGAATTACAATTGAAAATTCATGCAGGATGACTTTGAAGGCAGTCCAGAGTAGAAAGGGTGCGTAAATTCCATACAGGGGCGGAGCCAGTTTACAACCATGTTTGACACCTCCGTTGTAATCGAATAACTTTGATAACTCTCCGTCGATGATCAGTCGAGCTTTCATATTAGAGTACAAACTTTTCAACATACCAATGAGCTTTGGTGGGCAACCGATTTTCTTGAGCAATGAAAACAGGAGTTGGCGATTGACTGTGTCGAACCCCTTCCTGGAATCGATAAACGCAATGTAGAGATAACATCCGTGTTCACTTGTTTTCTCCATCAGTTGGCTTACTGTGAAAATTCCATCTATCGTACCACCACCCGACCGGTATCCCTGTTGAGATATACATCAGTTAAAACGAATTGCAACCTTTGCAGTAAAATGTCAGCTAGAACTTTTCCAACTACACTTTATAGCGCGATGCGTCGATAATAACCACAATCAGTAGTCTCCTTTTAAAAATTGTATGAAGATATTCGGATTGATAAAGTCTGCTGGCAAGACTTGTGTGTCCAAATTATTGTAAGAAGTGCAAATAAAAATTTTTTCAGAGCTTGACCACCGTAAACAAGAACTTCTGGAAGAATACCTTCCGGTCCAGGACTCTTCTCAAGTTTCGTATTTTTTAGAGCTTTATCAAGTTCACTTTCTGTTATCGGGTGATCGAGTTCCTCCTTAACTGGAAATTGTTAGAGCTCATCAAGAACGCTTTCATCAGTTTCTGAGGTGATATTGAGAAAATCAGAAAAATGTTCAACCCATCTCTCTTTGATCTCGTCTGGTGTAGTGAGTAGTTGGCCATTTTTGTATCGTACTTGGTGAGTATTTTTGGACTTGGAACCGTAAATCTCGCGAATCGTTGCGTGGAACTCACTTTGGTTCTTCTGAAGATGAAACGTTTCAGCTTGTTTAACTTTCCTTGTGAACCAGTCCTTTTTCATTCGCCTTATCCTTTTTTAAATCTCTCTGCGTTAAAGACTTTTATCTTTCAAAAAATTTTGGATCTCAGTGGCGTTTGCATAGAACCAGTAAGCATTACGTTTTTGCCTCTTTTCAAATGTGTTGTTAGGGCATCATTGAGGGTTGTTTTGAAAGATTCCCAGGTATAAGGACAGTCATGAAGTTTATAATTGAAATAATTTTGAAGATAATCGATCTTTTCAGGTGCATTGCTGTCCTAGGCTTTACAGGTGGCTTCTCTCCTCTCCTTTTCCTTTTCAAGAAGAAAGAGCACTTACAAATGATCAGCCTATGGTCAGTGAAACAATCAGCTTCAATATTTGTTTTAACATCTATTGCTAGCTTTGCAGATTTATTAGCAATGACATGGTCCAGTTGATGCCAATGCTTTGATCTGGGATGTTGCTATGTTGATTTCAATTGAGCACGGAGCTGAAACATCGATCCCATTACTGTGAAATGGTTTTGCGTACAGAATTCGAAAAGCATTAAACCGTTCAAGTTCATTTTTCCGATACCGTGTTTACCCAAGACATTGGGCCACAATTCCCAGTCACTGTCAACACGGACATTTAAATCACAAAGAACGATGATGAGGTCCTGTTTAACTTTATTTACCTTTGCGTTTAGAGACTCGTAAAAATGTTCTTTTTCTTGGTCAGGCCGTTGCATAGTAGGGCCACATACACTTACGAGTTTGAGGAATTCACCTGATTTCAGCTGGAGTCTCAGTACCATAATCCTCTCTGAGACAGGTTTCAGATCGAGGGTAACATTTGATATCCTGTTGGAAACTGCGAACCCAACACCAGCTTCTTACTTGTTTCCCCCATTCCAATAAATGGTGTGATCTCTTTCTACAATATTGCCGGTTCCTTCACGTCTCACCTCGCTAAGGACACATATGTCGATATTTGCTGTTGCAAGTTCTCTGGAAATGATTGCCGTTGCTCTTCCTGGCCGACATGAGTCGTTATTGTCATTGGTTCTGCGAACATTCCAAGCGGCGAGACTGAGGTGTTGTTTTCTACGATTATACGGATTTCGCCTACTTTCCACCACCACCGTATTTTGTGATGCATCGGTTTCCTCGAATGCAGTAGCATTATCTGTATCATTACTGTTAATCATCATAGAATAAACATTTTGTCAGTAAGGCTGTCCCTCAGATGACGACAGTACTTGGGACAAGAGCACTGCCCCAAGGCAGGATTTTCCCAGTAAATCAGTGGTAAAACAAGCTTAGACGGCTGCTAGAAAACTTGTTGAGATTGAGCCAGAAATATCTTCGAGTTGAGTGGTAAGTCTGCCAGTGCCAGAAGTGCCGCCGGGTAGACATACTCAACTGTCGATGCCAGAAAAGTTGCCGGGTTGACAAATAGAACTGCCGATGCCGTATCCAAAACTGGGGAGGCTGAGGATGTACTGTCACTTTCCCAAGGTGACCATCCAGACTAGTGAAGGGAAGGAGTCTTCTTATTTCTCCATTCTGAAACGAGTAAACCATACTAAGTTCCAGCCACTGCCCAAAATGTTATATATATATATATATATATATATTATATATTGTAATTGTTTCTGGTTGTCGTGTCTGTATTTGATCTGCCATCTTCTTTTCTGTCTTCTGTGTTATGTCGAGGAACTATCCTGTATTCAAGATTATTGTTGTAATGATGAAGATCGATGCTAATTGAAAAAGCACGCGTTGTTTTCTGCTTTGTTTACGACCTCTTTTTTGACGATTACAATGATAATCAGCCCTTGAAATTACCAATCTGCTCAGCAGAGCTCCAGCCCCCATACAACGCTTCATGTTAGTTTTCAGGGATATAATTTTGCTCTGCACTGCGAAAAAGGCAGAAAATGTCCGTTGCCGATTCATCAAGTTGAGTTGCATTGAAGGATAGGAATTTCGAAATTCCTGATGAGAAATTTAATGCCTATGTCAACTCCGTGATTCTCAACAAGCCATTGAGTGAAACTCGACTCAGTAAATTCCAGCAAGGCATCCTCAAGGACCAAAAACTCAGTGCTGCTGAAAAACAAATTCGGCTTAGTTGACCAAAAGACCCTGACCGTTTTGACCCTCCACTTCGACCATACTTTAACTTTCGACATGCGCTTTTAGTAAACAACAAATTGATTTTTAAAGGACATCGAATTTTACTTCCCTCGTTTATGAGAAAGGACATATTAAAAGCTCTTTACACTAATCATCAAGGTATAAGCAAGCTGAAAGCCTGGGCACGGACTGTAGTCTTTTGGTCTGGCATAGACACAGCTGGAGGACCTTGTAAAATCCTGTAGTCCTTGCCAAGAGTACAAAAATAAACAGCCCAAGGAAGCGTTGTAACCTCGTGGAATTCCATCTACTCTTTAGACAAACGTTGGTACTGATTTGTATCATCTATTTAACAAGCAGTGTTATCATTGTAGATTGTTCATTCCACCGACTTCTTCGACCTAAGGCGACTACCTAATATTGAAAGCCCAACTGTCATTCAACACACTAAAGCTATCTTTGCAAAGCACGTTATCCCAAAGGAAATAGTTTCCTACAACGGACCTGAATTTAGAGCAAAAGCCTACAAAAACGTGACCCAACCTTAGGATATCAGCTACAAGACAAGTAGCCCGGGATACTCAAAGATCAATGGTTAAGTTGAAAGTACCACCCAAACAAACGATGAAAAAGCTATATAAAGCTCGCGAGGATATTCATTTAGCTTGACTTGCTCTGAAAACTACTCCCCTTAATGGTCTGCATTCTCTTGCATCCATGTTCTTCAACCGTACCCCACGTACATTGTTGCTTAGCCTCTCAGATCCAACTCACCATCTGTACATAAATCATAAACTAAATAAAGTCATTCCCTTCCTGAACTTAAATACTTAGCGTATAAATAACGTTTTCATGATGGTAAATTATGATCCTGGAAAGGACGTGTAATTAAAAAACCAAATCAGCCAGGGTCTAAACAATGTACAGACCAAAAATGAAAATATGCTCCGCAGATATCGTCAAAAACTACTTAAAACCCATGAACAGTGTGAATCAGATTCCAACTCTATACCTCCAGCATTATTCTTGATGATGTACCTACCCCTGAATTACCTAACCGAGAATTTGAAACTGACTCTGCAATCATACTATATATCTATCTATCTATCCATCTATCTATCTGTATGTATATATATATATATATATATCCCTCCCTCCCTCCCCCCC
>RDPX01000265.1:162480-176057 GCA_003991215.1 Morbakka virulenta
GACACCTTCCTGAAGCAAATACCGGGTGAACCCTCATTGCAGGAAGTGCAAAAAATTGTTTTGAATGGCACTGCCCATCTTCTTAGGAAAGCCCTCTCCATTTAATTGTTGCGAATTGATGTTTGTGGTTTTGTCAGAAAATGATTTTTATTATGTTTTGACCGGTTTGAATGACACCCTTCTTGTGCACCTTAAAAGTTTTCGTCACCCAACTTCCCTCACCCTAGGTCACTGGTAGCGACTCGGTGTTGGATTTTAAAATAGCAATTCTAAAGAATTTTTCAATAATAATAAAAATTTAATTAATTTATTAATTAATTGTGCCTTTCCTCACTGATTGTGGGGCGGCACTTGCAAGGTTGAAGTGATGTTGCCATTTTGATTTGGTTTCTATTTATCTCACTCTTATGGCTGCAGTACATGTGCCTGCATTCAACTTACCTGGCTTGTTGCTGGGCGCTGAATGCGGGTTTTTCACCCATCCACCAATAAATGGTGTGTAACCACTCGATAATAATAATAATAATAATAATAATTCAGTCAATTCAGAAATGGTGTATGACCATCAACAGATTGGCAATTTATTGTAAAGTCAAAAGTGAACCTAACAGAAGAGGATATCGAAAGGGAATGATGGAATATGAAGAGACAAAGGGGTGTTTAACATTAGCGAACAGATATTGATGCACCTGGCACGAAGGATAATAGTTACTCAGAAGTTAACAGATGTAGAGCTTGAAGACAGGAGCGAAATCGAAAGGGAAATTAATAACATAACAGTGGATATGAATGACCAAGAAGAAAGGACGTAATAAGAAAGTGAACAAGAAACTTTGACAGAAGCACTCAGTGACAGAGAAGATAGGATTGGTAATGATAATGGTAGTTTTGGAAGATTTAATCTTAGGAAAGCTGTTGTGTTAAGCAAGGAAGAGACAGAACAGCTGATACTACCATGTGTACTTTTTAGAGAGATAAGAAGCAACCACGAAAAGTAAAATTCAAGACGGTGAACATGAAGAACATACAAAGTGAAATAAAACAGCTGGAAATTATTACAAAGTGGTCATTATGCACACCATAAACGAAACAAACAGATTTGTTATTGCATTGATGTGGTATGTAGCCCATAAAATGGGCCTAAAAGAAAGAGGCAAAGACAAAGAAGGACTCTTGGTTGAAGAGACGTATTAACAACAAGGCAGAATAATGAAATTCTCAGCAATAAAGGAATGGAAGATATCGATGATAAGTACAGGGTTAGAGGAAAAGGTGTTAGCTTAGTGATAGAGGAGTTGAAGGAAAGGATAGTGGTGAAAGCTACGAAGGTTAATAGATATGAAGCCAAAAATAAACAGTAGAGTCAAAACAGCTTATCTGAAGTAGGTTAGTGGCAGTTATTTCAGAAATTTGAAGGAAAAGATTGAAGTGAAATTCTGATCTCGGATGCAGATGGAAGCACAAAACGTCTGGAGCGCAATATGGGAAAATCCAGTACAGCACAACACTTAGGCTAAACGCCTAAAGGAAATCAAAGACGAGATGGCAAGATTAAACAATAAACAAGAAGACATAGGAACTGAAGAGAGCAAGGTAAAGGAACAGTTAATGAAGGTTTCTAATTTGAAGGTCCCAGGGGAGATAGATTGCATGGGTTCTTGATTAAGAACTTGAAGGGACTCCACAACAGAATCGCTTAGCAACTCCTTGAAAAAATGAAAACTAGTGTTGTGTTGACATGGAAGACAAAAAAAACGTACGTAGGACAGTCTTACGTACGAAAAACATTAGCAAAGGTAACGCTGTCGAGAACTATGGACCAATATTGTGTCTACCACTTATGTGGGCAGTATTGACAGGAATAGCTGGGAATCAGATTTTCACCTATATAGAAGAGAGAGTGAGAGTGTGTTATTCCCTTAAGAGCAAAAGGGGTACAAAATATCAGGTACTTATTGACAAAACCATTATAAAGAATTGTAAAAGAAGACATACAAACCTCTCAATGGCATTGATTGACTATCATTAAGCTTGCGGTAAGGTGCCAAATTCGTGAATAATAAAATGTCTTTACGTGATTGGAGTTGAAGAAAACCTTAAGGAGTTAATAGTAAGAAGAATGTCTAGTTGAAAACGATATTAACAGCAGGGAAAGAAGAATTACGAGAAGTACCCTTTCAGAGAGGAATCTTCCAGGGTGACTACCTGTTCCCTTTGCTCTCTGTGATTTGTCTTTTACCAATGTCGATGGTAATGAGAAAGTGTAAGGCTGGATATCAATTTGAAGGGGTAAAAATGAAAGTAAATCATCTCTTTTTCATGGGAAATTTGAAGTTATTTGTAAAGGATGAAATTGAGATTGAGACCTTGGTAAGAACAGTGAGTGTTTTCAGTGTGGGCATAGGTATGATGTTTGGATTTCAGAAGTGTGAAATGGTTGTAATAAGAAGAGAAAAAGTTGTGAACAGTGATGTTGTGTAACCGCCAAATGGCAAATCAATAACAAGTGTTGGTGAAGAATGGATATAAGTATCTTGGAACGCAGGAAGAAGGAAGAGGTTTTATTGGAGCTGAAGAGTGTATGAAGTGAGGAGAACAGTCTTTGCTGGAATGTAATTAACAAAGACCAAGAAATAATGCGATCGGTTGAAAAGAAAGGAATATTGAGATGAAATGAAATCAAAGGCCCCAAAGTATGGAAGCGATAGAATAGAGGACAGCATAAGAATTGGTGGGTAGATAAACCGAAGCATGGGCAAATGGCTGCTACTACAAAAGATTTAATGTTCAAAGATAGGAACTGAAATTGGTTACGACATGCAGGATTAAAGAAAGAAACAGAAGGCATTTTTCTTGCAGCACAAGAGCAGGCAGCGGGAACTAATCCTGTAAACAACATCATTCATAGAGAAAATATATCAAGAGAATGCAGACTATGTAGAAAAGAGGATGAAACGATAGTGCACATTGTAGCTGAGGGTCAAAAGCTAGCGCAAGTACAATATAAAGGCTGGAAATATGACAAGGTAGCTCAAATTGTTTACTAGAAGTTATGTCAAAACCTAGGATTGGACCACGGAGATCGCTGGTACAACCATAAAGTAGAAAGTGTGATTGTAACAGAAGTTTTTAAGGTTACTCTGGGATTTTTCCCATACAGGCAGATCATTGACTGGAGCATAGGGAACCAGACTTTTTTTTTTAAAAAAAAGGACCGATCGTGTTTGCTGATTGACATATCCTATCTCTTTGATACCAGAATTACGAGAAAAGGAAAGGAAAGACTTAAAGAGAGAAATCTGGCGGATATGGAATGTAAGAGCAGTCAAGATAGTACCAATAATCACCGGTACTCTGGGTACGATTGGAAAGAACTTTGGGAACTGGCTGAAAAAATTGAAGTAGAATGCAGCACACAACTTTTACATAAAATGTCTCTTTCGAACTGCAAAGATACTAAGAATAGTACTGGATAATAACAATAATAATAATAATAATAATAATAATAGTAATAATCAGACCAAAGCTTATTTACCCGGAATTGCCAAGCAAAGATACTGAAAAATGGAGCTAACCCTAAGTGGCGGTTCTGTGACCAGCGCACGCAAACAATAGACCACTTTGTGTCTGGATGTCCTGTACTTGCTCCAAATGATTACCGGTATGTCAAACGCCACGACCGTGTTGGGCAATATCTTCACTGGGATATATGCAAACAGTTTGGTATTGAAACCAACCCCAACTGGTATGAACACCATCCACTAGGAGAAAATGCCACTATTCTGTGGGACGTTCCGATCAACACTGATCGGACGATTCAAGCCAACCGCCCTGACATCATAATTAAAGATAGGAAAAACAAAATGTGCACATTAATTGACATGAGTGTGCCAAGTGATAAAAACATCTCAGTTAAGGAATTCGAAAACTTAAGCAAGTATAAAGACCTGAGATAGAATTTTTAAAATGTAGAACGTCAGAGCTAGAACTGTTCCGGTCATTGTCGGGGCACTAGGGATGATTAAAAAGGGGGCTCAAAAACATATAGAGAAAATACCTGGAGAGTATAGAGTACAAGAACTCCAGAAAACTGTCCTCACAGGCACTGCTCATATTCGTCGAAAAGCACTCTCAATTTGATATCGCAAAAGTCATAAAGATTTTTGTTTTTCATACAGCTTTTTAAATTTTTAAAAAATACTTTTCATAGTTTTAAGTAATGTGACAATCTTCTTTTAATATTCATGCCAATGATGTTTTTACTTCCTTGTCATGATTATTTGATAGTCTTTGTAATATGTCAATCGTCCCTTTAATGTTCGTGTCATGTCTCATAGGACCTTTTTCTGCCCCAGGTCACTGGGGTGACCCGGTAGGTAATTGTACTAAAACACATACGTAAAGAAATACTTCAGTAAGAATAATAAACGAAAAACGGAACTGTGTCAAAAGGACCCAAAAAATAGAACTGGTGTAGATAACTGCAGGGCAATAACTTGTCTCCCACTGATCTGAAAACTTATAACAGGTATAATATCAAACAACATGTATGAGTTCCTCGAGCATGAAGGAAAACTTCTTCCTAAACAAAAAGGATGCCCCAAGAAAAGAAGGGGGAGAAAAGATCAGTTAACCATTTATAAGACTGTCATGAAAGAATGTAACCAAAGACATACTAATTTGGCCATGGGCTGGATCGATTACAGAAAGGGCTACAATATGATTCCACATTCATGGGTAATAGAAAGCCTTAAACTAGCAAATATAGCAGATAATAGAATAAGTTTTATTCAAAAGTCAATGAGTAAATGTTATGTAAATTTATATGCAAATGGAGAGTATTTGAAAAACGAAATCAGCAGAGGCATCTTCAAAGGAGACAGTTTGTCACCACTGTTATTTGTAGTATGTTTGATTCCTCTGAGTCATATCTTGAGGAAAGTAAAGGCTGGATACAGCCTCGAAAGTAGTAAAAATTGAATTATTTGTTATTCATGGATGATTTGAAGCTTTATGGGAAGGATCAGAAAGAATTAAATGTGTTAATATCTACAGTTGAAATTTTTTGCCGTGATATCAAAATGGAATTTGGAATTAAGAAATGTGGTATTTTGATCTTGAAAAGAGGAAAAATTAGTATAACAGATGGAATTGTATTGTCATCGAGGGAAAAAATAAAGCAGATTGATAAACGAGGGTATAAGTAGCTTGGAATACTAGAAAGCGACTCAGAGAAACAGAAGGAAATGATTGAGACCATTAAGAAAGAATACTTTAGAAGGGTCATACTGATATTGAAAAGTAAATTGAATAGAAGAAACAAGATCAAACCAATCAACACCTCAGATATGGTGCAGGGATATTAACTGGAAAATAAACAAGTTGGATGAATTGGGAAAAAACTAGAAAGAGAATTACAATGTACAAAGAAGTCCACCCCAAAAGTGACATAGGCAGGCTATATGTTCCACTAACTAAAGACGGTCGGGATCTAATAGGATGCGAAAATGCTATCAAAGCTGAGGAAAATGTCCTTTGGTGGTATATAAAACACCATACAGAACCGATGATTATTGCTGTAAGAATAACACAAGCCATACCTTGCAGATATGGAGAAGTGGAAAGAGAGAAAGAAGTGGAGTACTGCCCGGATAGATTACAGAAGAGCCTTTGACAGTGTCCCTCGTAGTTGGCTTATTAAAGCAATATATATCTGTAAAGTATCACCGGATCCAATCGAATATATGAAACAGCCCGAATACATGGCAAACAACAATAATATCAAATTTCAACTCTGGTTGCATAATAACAAATCCTTTTAGGATTAAAAATCGAATATTTCAAGTAGACTCATCATCTTCTCTCCTGTTCCGCTAATCTCTTGCACCTCTCAGCAATCTACTAAATAACACTGAATTGGGATATGAAATTAACAGGGGAGAGAAATGCTGCAACAAAAGAGATCGAGAACATTGGAAAATACAAAGATCTTGAATTAGAAATCAGTAAAATGTGCAACACTAAAACGACTGTCACTCCAGTTGTTACAGGAGCTTTTGAGCTTATTAGAAAATGAATGACCTAGCCTTAAGATCATAGCTTGATCCCGGCATATTCAAAGGACTTAAGTACACAAAAGGTATAAAGCATGACTTGTCATAATCATAATCGTCGTCATCACCATCATCAACATACTGTCAATTTCTTCTGCAATGTGCTCTGCCTCCACTTTTTGTGGCGTGTTTCATGTGAGGTTGTAATGGTTATCCTTTTCTGGTGTCATAGGAGGTGGTGGATACAATCGTTCTTCTTCATGTGCCTTAAGATGGGTGGGTTCCAAACTCATCCTCTTTGGGCCCTCTTCAGCACCAGTGGGCTGAAGTAATAAATGTGTGCAGCTCTGATACTTCAAGTAATAGCTTTGACCATATTCATGCACAGCAGATGGCTCCAGATATGGAAAAATACTGGACACAAACATCTGTGTTACAGACACTCCAGGTTTGGAAAGCAATGCCAGCCTATCAAATCTACTTTTTTGCTAAGATATCTACATGGAAACTGCCAGTACAAAGCACATGTGAATCAAGCTATGGAGCAATATATATGGACAGATGGAACATGTTTCTGAACAATGGGAAGTTAAACCATTAAGGCTCAGGCTGAGAGATATGAGATGGCAATACCTGGTATGATAGGGCATTGATGGAATGAACAATGTCACTTCAAATCAGATGCTGGAGGAATCTTCATATTTTCTGGGAAGATGACTGGTTGGAACGTCATAAAAATCTAACTTACGAGAAGCCGGGAGATGGCTCCACTTGGTTACAACCTGGTTAGTGACAGAGTTTTTCAGTAAAGCTATGCTACAGCGATACAAACACCATGGTAATTCAAGGATATACACGTACAGCAGGGCTGACAAAGAGGATGTTGAAGACTTCTACAATGTGTTACAAACACAGTGGATTGGGTTCTGACTGGGGGCATACTTGCCCTGATGGGTGACTTAATGCAAAGACCAGTGACAAGAGTCAGAGAGGTTGCCATTGGATCTACTTTGCAAAGGGTAATGTGCTGGTGATAGATGACATTTTGTTTCAATATCATAACCAGTGTGTGTACACATAGACTTAACAAGACAGAAAATCAAGAGCCCAACTTATTAGACCATGATGGGAAAAAATGCAGGACCTCAATTGTTAACACCATGACCTTACCAGGAACAGATTGCAGACCTGGCAACCAACTTGTATATTTCTTCAAATGGCTTGAGGTCCAAAATCTGAAAAGACAAATGTGGCCAACCCAATAGAATTTAAATAGCATCTTAAATGCACACCAAGTGGAAGTCAGGAAGAGGCATAAAGAATTATGCAATGATGAGGAGGGAAACAAGCCTTCTGAGCTATGAGGAAATATCAAGACAGTCACAACTGATTCAACAAAACAACATCTGTCAGGCAGGACAAGAGAGACTAGGGCAAGCTGGATATCTATGGTCACAAGCTCGAAAATAATCATGGATTAGCAGATAAAAACTAGTGGCATCAGCACTGCATAGGATGAGTACAGTACCAAGTAGGCTAAAATTTTAAGGCCATGCTGCTGTGACAGGAAACAGTATTTTGGCAGGTCATTGTGATAGAACAATTTTGAAATGTCAAATATTTTAAGTCCATTGTAATTAATTTCATAATAATAATAATTGACATCAAGATGACCAAGAAACTAAGCAAGGGGGATAGTTTTGAAATGTCAGATAATTCAAGAGAATTGTAATTGATGTCATAATAATAACTGATCTAATAATTGGAATCATTAAAAAAATAAGATCACTGACCAAGAAATGCCTTAAAGTTACCAAGGATGGTATGGGTCAGATTTAAATAAGACTGGTGATACACATGGAAAGATGGCTAGTGTAGCTCTGATCTGTATACAGACCAGACATTCTGGACCTTTCACCAATGCACAAGCTGAACTGACTGCAAGGAGTGCAGTCCAAGCATTTTGTGAAGATTTGGTAAAGAAAGAAGTTTACATCAGACAAAGACATGCTCTCTTTAAAGGTCTGCCAAAGAAGGGTAATTTACAGCTCTGTCCTAATTAACACACCATGGCATTGATCTGTCATAGTGTGGTAAGGTAATGGCTAGAATAGTTATCCAGCAGCTCATTGAAACAGGGAAAATCCACATAATTGAGGATAATTGTGTTTCCTTTAGCCATTTATGAGTTTGAAGCATAGACCCTGAAGAAAGCTGATCTAAAGTAAATCACTCTATTCACACAAGTCCTACAATTCTGCATGTACTGTGGGTACAAAGGAAAATGAATGGGGTCATTCACTAAGAGCTTGGTATGCCAACAAACTGGCTAATAAAATTGATTAAAAGATATAAGTTCACACTCTTTGACCATATGGAAAGATGATGTGCCTGCAAAATGCATCTTGGAGGAGTACTTATATATAACAGCAAAGTGGAGATATCTGACTGTAAGTCAGATCCGTTGTGAGAATCTGTTGTGATTTCAAAGCTGTCATGTGAGCCATGACAAACCAAATCGGCTCAGATAACCAAAGAAAGAAATACTATTTTACTTATGTGGCAAAATTCACATGCTTGTGTTTATCTTACCTGGATTGCCTTTGGGCAATGAATCTGGATGATTTACCAAATCATCATTAGATGCTGTATAACCAACTAAAAATAAGAGATACATCAACATCTGGAAACTGTCATAGCCCACTTAAATGATTCTATCAACCATATTAAAGGCATCCCATAATCTATGTAAATTTTGAAAATTTGCATTTATATAGTACATGCTAATCTGTAAATAATTAATCAGTTTTTTTATACATGCATTTTCTTGTTTTAACTGACATTTACTCTGTCTAAATTCAAACAGTACAGCAATTATTAAGCAATATGGAAGTGTACCTACAAATGGACAAGTATATGTAGCGAGCCATTGAACACTACACATCATTGCTTAAAACTTTAAAATGTAAGACCACAAGCAATAAAGCATGCAGCAAGCAATAATAATGAACAAATTATTATAAACTTCATAAACATTAATAGTTTTTTCTTGCAATTTGTCAAATAAATATAGTAAGAATTCATTTTTTTCAGATTAAACACAAATCAAAATAAGAAAAAAAGTAAATTATAGATTTTTCTGATCTGCATTTTTGAAATTGCTGTTTTTTACTATTCAGTATTTTTCAATATTAACATCATTGTACTAACTATAAACCAAAAATCATTCATACCAATCAATACAGTACAAAGTAAATCAAAATACAAAAGAAAAAGGATATTAAAAGTAATAAAAAAATGAAAACTTCAAAAAGTAAAGCAAATACATAACATCAAACATAAATTTGGATAAAAAATATGATACAAAATGTTACCTTTGTAAAATATAATATTATTACTGAAGCTCAAGTAGCCATGATGTTTCCATGGAGCATGGTTCATATTTCATTGAAATGACTGGTGTGATTGTCAAATACACCCACTACTTACCATTGACACATTTCTTACTTAAATATGGAAGCAATGAATAGTTTGATTGAGCACCCTCTTCATGAGATCCAATTATATCAAATGTTCATAAAAGGGCAATTAAAAATGAGCAAGCAGTATTTGAAACAAGAAAATAACTAAAGAATGTGTATATGCTTATCTTCCAGTTTGTTCCTTGAACACATACAAGCATAAATATAAATGATGGTAAAAGCTTTAATGCAAGCAAGTGTCACAAATAAAGAAACTTCAATCAATTAACCACCAACAAAAACATTTATAGCAGTCTAATTTTCTAATTTTAACTAACCTTTAGAAGTTACCAGTTTCCTAGATATGGATCTGATAAATAAATAGGTCTCCTTCATCCTTTACAAGAGGTAGGGGAAATTCACATGGTAAGCTAATTAACTCAGGTATATATGTACTTG
Source organism: Morbakka virulenta (assembly GCA_003991215.1). NCBI lineage: Eukaryota > Metazoa > Cnidaria > Cubozoa > Carybdeida > Carukiidae > Morbakka > Morbakka virulenta. The sequence continues at coordinate 172,454 of RDPX01000265.1, forward strand.
ACAGAACAATAATAGTTACATTATTACATTTGGTTAAATTCATTCACACTTGGTAAAGTGTGTTATAATTCAAGTCTATCCATAACCAAAGGAATAATGTCTTACTCTACCTATAATCATGTAATCACAGAATACTCTTTAGAATGCTACTTTACTGGTATACTTATTAACTAAAATTTAGTGATCATCTGAACAGCATTATGCTATGGCCTTGATTATGGACTTAACTAAAGAAAGATAGAACATAAAATATTTTGAGGGTATTGCTACTGGCAAATGATGCTAAAAGACCAATAGTAAAAAAATTATTTTACCATGGTTCACATACATGATTTGAATATACAGTAAAATTCCATTGCTTAAAGATTAACAGCTAACAATATTGAACCATTTAGGGGGAAACGTTATCAAAAAAAAAATTTGCTGAATTTCTTGCTTCATTTTATATTTCTGCTTTTGCATAAAACAAGTTTTGCAGTGGATTACACAAATAATTTCTCTGAGTATATAATGTATGCAAATGTTAAGTCAGGGGCACTTAACTGTTGGATACTGTTTTTCCATTCCACATAAAAGAAAACAAAATTGGTAACCTTGTGAAAATTAAAAAAACAACTCATTGATAGTCCTATTCTAGTGTTTCAGTATTACAAATAATAAAGTATGAACAGGTTAGGCAAAATACTTCCTTTCTTAACAGTACTTTAGTTCTCTAAAACCATTTAGAAGTCACTATTCTTTAACACACTCCTTTTTCCAGAGCAACATTGAACCTCAACATTTCTATAAAGTTTCAAAACTATTAAAATTTCTCCTTTACCAAAAGTAAACTAAAGTAATTTGTTATGTGCAAATTATCACTTATAAAAACAGTTTTTAGTGGATTACAGAAAGAATATCTTTATGCATTCAATGCAAGCATAAGTTAAATCAAAGACAAAAATAATGTTGCATACTAAAGTCTTTTATATTTCATACATGGGCAAAAAATTCCTCAAATTTGTGGTAACAATAAGTCTATTTGATAGTCGCAATCTAGTGGTGCAGTATTACATTACAAACATAGACTGTGTAACACCATTTGTTGATCCATTACTTTTAATTAATTACTAACCTAGCCTTCTATTGCTGAATACAAGTTTTTGATTCAGTTATATCACTAGCTTTTAAAGCAATTACAGACTAATTCTTACAACCATTTGCACCAACATGAATAATAAGAAAAAAATGCATCACCATTTGGTTCCATTTGGTACTAGTAAATGGATATTTCTTCAAGCTGTGGCTTAAAACGCATTCTCTTTATCAGGCAGGATCAGGTTTTCAGATCTCAGTATTCGTTTACAATTTCCAAATTTATAAGGTAATCTGCATGTATATACCCAAGAAAATATTGGGAATTAAAATCCATTGTGCAACCCAGTCTCACACATGAATAAATGTACAGTCTTCATTGGTACCATGAAAAAAGTTTTACCAAGTATAGGTACTATGTATTTTGTTGACGCAAATGTCTTATACGTGAGGTCCGTCTTAAAACCTGAGTTGTTTCTGAACTATCATCCGTGCTTACTTCAGTCTGAGCTGCTAGTCTTCCATTTCCATACAACAACTCACGAATAAATGAGAATTTTACCAAAAACATTTTCCAGACAACAAACCAACCTAAAACGAAGAAAAGGTGGAATGAATAAAGTGAATGTCAAGTGAAGCCTTGGAGTAACATGAACATGGGCGCTTCAAATACCCTCTCCACCGTAGAAAGGCAGAAGAGCATGAAGTCTCTGCTTGTAGTGTCTAAAAATAAATCTAGTTCACTTTAATCCAAGCAAAAGAGCACTGTGCAGCACTATAAATGCTAGTTTATGAGGTCCAACCCCAGCGGCACAACTGCTAGAAATTTTAATGGTGTGAGGCAAATCACGTCATCTCAAATTCATAACACGTCCATCAGTGACCTGGGTGGCACCAGACCATTTACTTAAGTATGAAGCATTTCGATGTTTGATTCCACTTCAAATTATCACTGGAGCCCACATAACTGTAGTTCATCAAAGTATTCAAAATAATTGGAAAAACTTTAGTTGCATCTTTATTCTAAATGCCTGTCTGCAACTTATGACCCTGAGTATTTCGAAGCATCAAATGTGATAATAAACATTGAAATGATATTAAACTGAAACAACATTTTTTTACTTGTTGTACGCTATCAAGCACAGATCAGAAAATGAAATATATAGAAAAGAACACTCACCAAGTAATATAAGTAAAAATACTGCTACAAGGGCAATTGTGATACTGAGCGCTATTTGAAACACTTCGGCCACTAACATATCTAACTTTGACGCAACGCCAACTCTTTACATTGTGCTTTCTGCTCTTTTAAAACAGTTGTTGTTGTTAAGTAAACAATAGACACTCTCGTTTCCAAGAAAAGGCCTGCAGTTCTGTCTTCTTCCCTTTGTCGCTCTGAAAGAGGAAGAAATTCATTGAAAAAAATACTTAATGTACTAATATATTTGTTTGGGACCGATATTAATCTCCCCTGGTTAAGAGTTTCCTTACGTTTTCATTTATTTTTCTTAATACCTGATTCCAAGAACAAATTAAGTGGTATTTTATTCACTAGTTTCGTATCATGGAATCATGGATAACAGGGAAACATTCTGTTGTCCCGAGCTTTGGAAACGCTGTTTGTGGTCATGACTTTAGTCCTGCACAAGTATTCGGGTTGATAGTTGAGAAACATTATATTATTGCCAACACAGAACACCCCATTCAGATGCTGATTCAACACATTGGTAAGAGCGTTAAGACCTCTCCAGAATCAAAGAAACTGTCAATCCAGATGTTTTAATTTCTCTGTTCTCAGAAAACCCGGACTTCCTACTTTATTGAAATTACTTTTACAGACAAGCTTTCTAATGATTCATAAGCCTAATAGCCGACCAACTACAAACACTACAATTCCACCCTTGTGGATGGTATAGGCGGGTGAAAACAAGCTAGCCGTTCACTACCTGCTCTTATGATTCATAAAAAACAATGCCTATTTTACTGACGTGTATTGTCAACGAAAATTATTTTTACTTAGATTAGTGCGAAAAGCTATTAGCAGTAAAATAACCGCAGATACCAGTTGTGACAAGAAGATCAAAGGAAGAATCACAATTGCAAACCTGCATTTGAAAAGCTGGTTATCATATTGAGGATTTTTCAGTAACTGGCCATAATTTTTCAATGCACTTACTGATTCAAAGTTTCAGCAGACATAGACAACTCCTTCATAAAAGCAACTTCTTTAACAAAATTGTATTTCTTTTAATTTCTGTCCATGTTTATAATTGCCTGATTTTCTGAAAACCTTTGAAATTGTGTCTTTATGGCTGGGTAGTTATTTCACAATGCTTTGATTACTTTAACTGGCGAGGCAGACCAACGAAAGCTGAATATCTTTCCAAGCTTTTAGATAAAAGATCGATATTTTCGGATATTTCGTGTGTCATGCCTTAAGTAGTTCAAATAAAAAAATATTAGACAAAATGTTTTTGAAAGCGAAATTAGGCTTAGATGTAAGAGCTTTATCATGTCATGAGTCGTAAGC